>OY757920.1:14476482-14591482 GCA_963585895.1 Sepioteuthis lessoniana | reverse complement strand
ATATCCGTGCTTGTAGCAAGACATGATGGTGATGATGATATACATATATTATGATATATAAATCATATATGTATCAATTCATATATATATATATATATATATCAACCCCTTCGACACCAGGTCAATTTTACGCGGAATTCATTGTTTTCCTTCTCCTAAATCAGTTGCCATACCAAGGTTAAAGAACCCCGTCTGACTTACTGTATATCCATAGCTGGAGGGAGAATCTTTAATGGGAAATGCAAACAGCCACATCCGGTATTAAGAGTCTGGTCACCGTGTCCATTTTCTTACATGACACCATAACCGCATATATATATATATATATATATATATATATATATATATATATAACAGCACTTTGGAATATAGACGTGATCTCGAGAAGAGAGAAATTATATTCTGTACGGATAACATCGGTATCATAAAATCGATACGGCAACGAAAAAGGATTAACAAAAAAATATGTAGACAAAAAATGTCTATAGTGTTTAATCAAATATGTATCAAGGAAGAAATGTTGCCCAAATACACACACACACACACATACATATATATATAACTTATTCTTTAAGAAAAACAACAAACCGGTCACATTAGGATTATAAATTTATTTCCATCCGGTTACGCGTTTTTGGAAATTTCGAAAAAAATTTAACAGGGCTTCCTCAGATCCTATGGATAAAAAAAATAGAATAGACACAGAAAAAGGTGGGAGGGGATAGAAAAGGGGTGAAGAGTTATCTCCTCATTTAGCCCACTTCCGTTTTTATTTTAATTTCGGTTACAAATGTAGTAAATTTATTTAATTTTATATATATATATATATATATATATATATATCATCATCATCATCATCATGTCGTGCCGCCAGCACGGATATCCCTGACCCTCTCTCGCCACTTCTCCCTATCATTCATCGCCTCTGGCAGGTCTTTAGGGTTACATCCTGTGTCCTCACATAGCTGCTGTATGTAAGTTCGAGCTGGTCGTCCTGCTTTTGCTTGGCCATATGTGGGGGTTCATAGGAGTACATCACTTATGAGCTCGCCCTTGTTTCTCCAGCAGTGTCCTGCGTGTCTGGTTCGTCTAACTTGTATAGTTTTTGCGATGGGAGGCAAGGTCTTGGTTTTGCTTTTTTCATGCTTTCTATTTCCTCCATGGTAAAAAAAAAGGTAGTACTGAAATGGATTTATAGGCTATCTACTTTTCCTATAAACTGTCTCTTCGAATCCTTCAAAACAATGAATTTTCCCAAACTTTTCCTTCATTCCCTTGTCCTTTCCTTTTTATTTGTTGAGAACACTCGAAAATGCGAATATCTAAACGTCAACATTTAAATTCCCTCATGAAAAGAAAAAGATACATAAAATTCCGGAAGATAATATTTTCGCATTTTTTCGTAAACTACGAGTTGAAATTTACAAGTAAATTTATAGAAAATTCCCTCATTACAATTTTTCTCAGTGTTTTTTGAGCCGTTTGTATGGATATGTTCGAGCGTAAAATGTCAGATTTTTAAAGTGACGTACACTATGTTAAATTATAAATATGCCTCACGAGAGAAAAACAAGTGTCCATATTTACCCAACCCCTCCGCTCGCGCAGGATATGACACAAGGTCAATTTTAAGTGAAGTTTAACAGGTTTGAATTAAGAGTTTTCTTTCTCCTAGACTAGTTGCCTCACCAAGGCTGAAGAACCTCGTCTGTCCTACTATTCACCCATAGCTGGAGGGAGAATAATTGGATTCATACCTTTCCCAAGTATATTAGTGCTATGTGAAATGCTATCAATCTGGTCCAGTATTTGAACTCGTGTCGCCGTGTCCATTTCCTACGACGATAACCATTACACAACGGGCACCTATGTGTGCATGTGTGTGGTGTGTTAGTATAAGTTTGTTTGCCTTTATGGATAACTGAGGATTGTATGCATGTTTTTAAATGTGTTTGGTATGATTTCTTTGCTTCTTTGTTTAATGGCATATCAATCTTTGTAGGTTATTTAATGCAAAAGCCATTCTCCTAGAAGAACAGTAGTGGTACTATTTAACCCATAACTGGGAGGATAAGTGAGTTCATACCTTTCCCAAAGGTATTTGCCCCAAAGTGAACGTAATAGCGCGACTGGTGTACGAACTCGCTTTCTACGATTCCGCAGTCCATAGCTTTAACCATTGCACCATTCGTATAACAAAACTAAACCACTAAAATTATAAGTAAAGTTGGTGACCTTAGTCGAGGGCGACTCGTAAGCTCCCTTTTCGATAGCTACTACACCGAGGTTTAAGGGAGGGTGATACTCCTTTCCCTGGATTGCTCCACTTTACCCTTGATCCATACCTTATAATGCTGAGTGTTAAGCAAGGAGGCATCGATTACCATTTTTTTTTTGAGTCTTTGGGATTGAACCCAGGTCTCCAGGGCCATAGGCGAACACTCTAACCATTATGCCAATTACCGGACAATAAAATAATAAGCCAGTAGAAATCCCTTTATAACAGCCGGTTGTATATCAAAATGAAAACCAAAAGAATACAGACTTCGTTCTTATGTCCGGAATTTAATCGCAAAGTTTTGCCTCAAAACCTCCTATTTTATCAATTATTGTTAATTAACTATTTAAATTTCTATTTAGCTAGAACATCGATTGATATAATCAGAGAAAACGGCTTCGAGCTGACAAAGAAAACAAGCAGAAGGCACCTTGCAAAAACAATCACCGACGCCGACTACGCCGATGACATAGCGATACTGGCAAATACACCCAACCAAGCCGAAACTGTGTCAAGTCGTGTCTGGTGGGAGGCAGCGACAAATAACACCCAACCAAGCCGAAACACTACTACATAGTATGGAACGAGCCGCCGCAAGCATTGGCCTCCATGTCTATGCACACAAAACGAAATATATGTGCTATAATCAAACAGACGACATCAACACACTAGATGGAACCCCTCTTAAACTAGTAGACAAATTCACTTACCTAGGAAGCAGCGTATCATCAACCGAAAAGGACATCGACACGCGGCTAACGAAGGCATTGACAGCTATCGATAGGCTGTCGATCATATGGAAATCAGACTTGACCGATAAAATGAAACGCAGTTTCTTCCAGGCAGCGGTCGTATCGATACTGCTGTATGGATGCACTACTTGGACGCTAACTAAACGGCTGAAGAAGAAGCTAGACGGCAATTACAAAAGAATGCTGCGAGCAATATTGACCAAGTCCTGGCGGCAACACCCCACAAGACACCAACTATACGGCCACTTACCTCCCATCAGGAAAACTATCCAAGCTAGACGAACCAGACATGCAGGTCACTGCTGGAGAAGCAGGGACGAGCTCATAAGTGATGTACTCCAATGGACCCCCGCATATGGCCGAGCAAAAGCAGGACTACCAGTTCGAACATACATTCAGCAGCTATGTGAGGATATGGAATGTAGCCCTGAAGACCAACCAGAGGCGATGAACGATAGGGAGAAGTGGCAAGAGAGTGTCAGGGGTATCCGTTCCTGTGGCACGACATGATGATGATGATGATGATGATGATATAATAAAGAAACTGTGTGATCTAACTGTTTTATATTGAATCAAAAGTGTTTATTCTATGTTTATTCATACATGCGCTGATATATGGATTTAAGTTGTGTATGTTTAAGGTTAAGCATATATTAACTTACGTGTACTGTATAACTGAGTATGCATTTTTATCTGTAAATCAGAATTCAATGGGTAAGAGTAGGACTATAGATCTATTAACCACATAAAATAAATAGGAAACAGACAACGTTGGAATGTTTATTCATTATTTCCCAAGTAAGAAAATTGATAAAAAGCGAAGATTGGTTGTTTGGGTTTCACTGAATATCAACCATTTTAGCTTATTTAACGCCAAACCCATTTTTATACAAATAAGCAGTTCTATTTCAGACAATTCAGTTAAGCATGAGTACACAGTTTACTTATCAAAAACATTTCTATTTCAACCTATTCAGTTTATTCGAACTGTTCTAATTCAGTTTGGTATAAGTATAGATTTTGTTTACACACAATTAAATGTCAAAATAGTTCTATATTAAACAATTCAGTTTAGCGTAAGTACAGTTTCAGTGCCAAAAATAGTTCCATTTCATACAATTCAGTTTAGTGTTAGTACGCAGTTTAAATATAAGTACACAGTTTAATAATCGAAAACATTTCTATTTCAACCTATTCAGTTTATTCGAACAGTTCTAATTCAGTTTAGTATAAGTATAGATTTTGTTTACACACAGTTAAATGTCAAAACAGTCCTATATTAAACAATTCAGTTTAGCATGAGTACAGTTTAAGAGCCAAAAATAATTCCATTTCATACAATTCAGTTTAGCATAAGTACGCAGTTTAAATATAAGTACACAGTTTAATGGTCAAAAACATTTCTATTTCATGCTATTCAGTTTAGTCAAACAGTTCAAATTCAGACAATTCAGTTTAGCATAAGTATGCTGTTTAGTTCTATTTAACCCATAGACAGGGCGGTCTCAGGTGCTACCATTCAGGTCAGGGTGAACCTGGAAGCAATGGAAATGAAGGGGTACTCTGCATTCCCCAAAGCTCCAGCATCAGTAGAACCTCACCATCAAATTGTTTAGTGTCATATCCTGGACACCCGTTGCTGGCGAGGGACCTCACCCCTCTGCAGAAGTGCAGTCGGTGTATTCTACAGCCCCAGCCGACTGAGCAAGGAAATTTCAGACTTTTTATTAAATGAAGTGGTGTTTCGCATTTCCCAAAGCTCCACCATTACAGGAACCTCACTCTCAAATTGTTTAGTGTCATATCCTGGACATTCATTGGGAGGGGTCTTACCCCTCAGCAGAAGTGCAGTCGGTGTATTCTACATCCCCAGCAACAAAAACACGAAGAGTAATATTCTAATTTTGTCGCTAGTCCCCATAAAAAAAGATTATTTATTGATATTACGAAAATAAAATCAGCATTTTTTTTAGTTTAGTTTTAATAAATCAAGACAAAGCATTTCTGTAAAAAAATCAGTTGATCAATTCTGATCTGTTCCGATTTCGATTTCGTTTAAAAAGGTTGTCAGTAAATTATATACAACTAAACTTATACATAGTGGAGGTGCCCGTGGTGTATTGGTTATCGTCGTAGGAAATGAACACGAATCCTGGACGAGACCGATTGCATTTTACTTAGCACTAATATCCTTGGAAAAGGTAAAAATCCAATTATTCTCCCTCCAGGTATGGGTAAATAGTAGAGCAGACTGGGTTCTTCAGCCTTGGTTAGGCAACTAGTCTAGTAGAAGGAAAACTCTGAATTGAAACCTGTTAAACTCCGCTTAAAAATTGACCTTGTGTCGTATCCTGCCCGAGTGGAAGGGTTGGTAAATATGAACTTATAGATAGAAATTGATATGATTCAAGCGTCAGCAAATGATAATACTACACATTATAGACATGGGTTTTTAAAATGTGTGATGTAAAAATATTTCTTAGAACAGAGAAAATTAATACTTGACTTGAAAATCCGTGAATTGCCAAGTACCGTAGAAAATTTCATCGTATGAACAATTACAAAAATAAATAATTAAATAGAAAGCAGAAAACAATGTCTGAAATTTTAAAGAGAAAATTCTATTTTTATTACTCTCGTATATATTCTTCTTTATACATTTTGTTCATTTACATACGACACACAGAAACATGTGTTGTACAGATTGTTTAGTCATATTCTGGACACTCGTTGTTGAGGGGCGGACCTCACCCCTCTGCAGAAGTCCAGTCAGTGTAATCTACAGCCCCAGTCAAGGAAATTTAAAACTTTTTATTAAATGAAGTGGTGTTTCGCATTCCCCAACACGTGTCACTTTGATAAAGAACTATCTTATCAACCTCATTAAAAGCCTTTTTTTTAATGGTGAATTTGGAGACATTTCTTTATTATAATTATTTAGAATTTTTGTTGTAAAGGATGTTTTCTTGTTTTGTTTTGTTTTGTTTTGTTTTAGTTTTTTTTTTTCTGCCAACAACAAAAATAAACCAAATTCAGTTGAGTGTCCGATAGTTTCCTTAGCAACAGTTTCCTTAACAACAGTTTCCTTAGTGACACCTTTATTTTCTTTTTCTTTTTCTTTTTTTTTTTTTCAAGATAAACTTCTATTTAAAGGTCATATCGGCAAATAGAGAAAATTTACGAAACCTGAATAGTATCAATCCTACCCTTTTAATATATATATATATATATATATATATATATATATATATATATATATATATATATATTAAATAATAGCCCTTATGGTAAGAAAAAAATCCGGCAAGTGGTTTGAAGATGAAAATATACAAAGAATCAGTCAAGGGGAAAAATATATATTGGAAAAAATATATATATTGGAAAAAAGAAAAGGCCAACCTTGTCATACCAATTGAAAAAAATCAAAAGACACACAATTGGTTGGTCAAAAGAAAAAAACACCATCAGGGCTGTTAAGCTACAATGCAAAAAGTGCTCAATACTAAGTAGAGCAAAATAGTAACGATAGTTACTTAGTGAGTTAGGAACTAACCTACTATAGTTTCGCCTAAGCGGCTCACCAGGGTACCTAATCCCGACTATATATATATATATATATACATATATATATATAAGTTCCAAACCCAGATGATCAGTATGTGAAACTCTTTGTTAAACACATACATGCTAAATGTCCAGTCAAAGTAAATGTCTCGGACCGATATAACTTTATATGAATGATATGGCGGTCAAAGTGGAAAATCTTGATGCCAATACAATAATCAGTCAATTCCACCCGGCAAGGACACAGGTTGCAATGGATAAGGTATTCCGTTGGAAAGTACTTTTGAGTGAAACCATCTGGAGGTTGTTGGTTCAATCCCAACAACAGGTAGGACTAACAAGGAATACTTACAATAACTAAACACTTGTACCCGGTCATGGTTAACAGAATTGGAATAATCTACCCCTGGGGTTCAAATAAAGGGTTCAGTTCAAGATTCTGTGGGGACCCCCGAGTTCGACATGAAACACCGGAAGAAGGACGTATCAGCCGAAACGTTGTGAGTATAACAATAAAGATGTGATCAGCAGTCCCAATATTCTAAGTAATAACAGTCATCAAGCTTCATCTCAGAAATTCGCACAAATAATTCCATCACACTCAAGAGATATTTCTGATTTTTCAACTGGAATGTAATATATCAGAACGTGACGCCAATTGACCATGTTTATCAAAAGATTTATTTCTCACCGAGATCCTAATTGATAAAGATTTCAAATGTTGTATAGGATACATACAACTTCACGTATGCATATACAAATATAAGCGGAATGTAATCAAACATAATGACGAACTTCAATAAACGAACGAATACATTTCTTTATAAAAATAAAATCTCTCACACTTTATTCTCGAAAGGGTTGATGTTTCTTGTATGTGAAAGGTGAGTGGAGACAAAGACGTACTGTTATTTTGACCAAAGTTCTTCTGGCCGTAGCAGCACTTCTTTCTCATCTTGGCTGGGGTTGCTCAACCGTTGGTCACTGAGGGCCCAAAGACCACTATCTGCCGCTGGCTCTCATTTCGGCATCTTGTCTCCATCTGACTCGAACCGCCCCGGGCACCTGTTTATATTATTGTCTCACGTCCACCTGCTTCCGCTGTTCTTCCGCTTATATACACAGGTGCATTTCTTGATTGACGGCTCAGTCGAGGGTCAATACATAACACAAGTTCTTTTTTTCTCTTTATGAAAAAATTGGTTTCTCCTTAGAAAAATATTTGCTATATCTGAAATCCCCGTGCACATATATATATGTGTGTGTGTGTGTGTGGGGGGTCCACCGTTTTAAAACAGCTGAGATTTGCTGCCGAAATTCACTGAGTGATTAATAACTTCTTTATGGTAATTTTCTAAGCTTTTTTATGCTTAGATGTATCACAACGCCGCATGAATGGGGCACCCAATGAGAATCGAACTCGCTCGCGCAGGTTTGCTAGTCCACCTTGCTAACCATTACACCACCCGAGTTGCCCGATTAATAACTTCTGCATGTCTTAAATAAACAACCTAATCCTGATTTATATGACTGATATTGTTGTCTACCCACATACATATATAAGCAGAAACATAATCAAACATAATATACGAACTTCAATGAACGAACGAACACACTTCTTTCTAAAAATATATCTCTGACACTTTATTCTCGAAAGGGTTGATGTTTCTGTGGTGTGTGAGAGATGGATGGAGAGACATATACTCAGAGAGAGGACTTCTTCTTCCCATATCTTCTTCCAGGAGCCAGCGGGTGCCAACGCTTGCACCCCCTTGCAAGCTCTTCAGAGACGCCTCAGATCGACGGCATGTCCCTCGCTCGACTTCGATTCTCTGCACTCTGTCTAAATCGTCTCCTTCCGGTTACACACCTGTTATACCAGAGTGCCCTGATGTACTGTCATATCCCTGACAGCTTGTCAAAGCACACGGGGTCACTAGGAACGAACCGAAAATCCATGTAATATGTTATATAATATAATGAGTTTAACTGGCTTTATGTTTTATCGCCTCTTGACCACAACAAAGCTGAAACCAGAGAATTATCATAAACTCTTCGTTACTAACAAATTAAGAAACTTCATAATTAAAATTAAATAATATAGAGCCTGTCTTGTTCGACAATAATAAACAACTTAACTCGTTTTAAAACAAATTTCAAAACGAATCGTTTCAAAATGAATATTTTCATATCATAGGTATCAAAATTTTCTTCTGTATTTGCTTCGTTTCCGAATAAAAATCTTTCTTTTTTGAACTGCACCTTCTGTCGATTGGAAAGCAAATGTACCCCCGAGATGTGAATTTACTACAAAGAATAATCAATTAATTAATACTGGTTTTATTTTTGCGATTAATAGCAGATGTTGCCTCGCACCTTGGGGACTTGAAACTGACAAGATCTTTAAAGTCACACAAGTTGGCATACATTATTATTTAATTTAAGAAAATGTGCCTAACCTTATGTGTGTATCTCTCTTCCCCTCTCCCTTTCTCTCCCTCTCTCTCTTTCTCTCGCTCACTTTATCTATCTATTTATCTATCTGTGTGTGTGTGTGTTTGATGCGAATTAGTTTTTCTGCTAGTTACTCGAAAGAACACAAGACTTGGTAGTCAGGAAATTAGAAATTGTTTCTTATTATACATGTACGCACCTGTCACAGAGTTTGTTTTTGATTTATTACAAAAAGGTGAGTGTGGCACAAGGCCTTTTAAAGATGGGTCTGTGCGCAGGACCGTTGCCCAGACACGCCTGGTATTCCAAAAAAAATGCCTTGAACCCCAATGGCATTCCCCTAAAAAGGGATGCCCCATGCGCCAGACGATTAACCTAACCCTTCCGAAGACTGTTAGAGCCTGGGGGACGAGCCTCTGAGGCTCGAGGATGCAGGGTTGTATCGCGCGTGACATGAATGCCGGTTTCCTGGAATCCATGTCAGACGGCATCGACTGACTGCCACCTGAACCAAGACGCACTCAACTTGATTCGTATATCTGTGTACACGGCCGGCCGGCCGAGGTGTGTCCAAGTCCAGCGACGGCAAGACTGGACTTATTTTCTGCCAAAGTTGAGCCAAAATTCATAAAATTTGTCATATTCCATCTGACCTTTAACACACACATGATTAACTTAAAATATATCCCATCTTAACATAACAGACTTCTTTACGAAGTACCCAGTTTTAAATCAAAATTACTTAATCTACTTCCGCGCAAACAATGTGTCCCTACGTTTATTGTCATACCAGCATTTACCATATTTACCCAACCCCTCCGATCGGGCAGGATATGACACAAGGTCAATTGTTTAAGCGGAGTTTAACAGGTTTGAATTCAGAGTTTTCCTTCTCCTAGACTAGTTGTCTCACCAAGGCTGAAGAACCTAGTCTGCCCTACTATTTACCCAAAGCTGGAGAGAGAATAATTGGATTCATACCTTTCCCAAGGGTATTAGTGCTATGTGAAATACAATCAGTCCAGGATTTGAACTCGTGTCGCCGTGTCCATTTCCTGCGACGATAACAATTACACCACGGGCACATCTATACTGTCATTTATGTTCATATTCGTGTATGTCACCATATTTACGCTTTATATGTAGTCGCTAGTGTGTATATATATATATATATATATATATATATATATATATATATATATGTGTGTGTGTGTGTGGGGGGTTTGTTTGTGTTATTTCTTGGGAAAAGGGTATAAAATAAGTAGGACAAACACATATTAAGAGAAGGGAATAAAGAATATTACAGTAAAATAAGTAATACAATGTCGCTAGTGTAGCTCTTTCTACCAAATTTCTGAGTGGATTACAGTCAAATATGATATCGTTATTGGAAGAGTACATTGTGTATCGAAAATAGATATCGGGCCATAACAGTTTGGTAACATATATATATATATATATATCACTCTGGTATCTGGTAAGGTATAAAATGTAAACAGACGAATGCTACTACTTAATACCTTATAATTCCCTAGCTGACGTGGTACGCTTGTTGGCCGAGCGGTCTGATACTAAATCCAATGTAATGTTGGCCTGGCTTCGATTCCAGCTCCAAGCGTTCTACGTGTCTAGTCACACTGAAGAGTTGTGATACAACGAAACAGTCTCTCTGTGGATGACAATATATACGCTCCCCCACAGGGGTTGAACACTCTGGCGAAGGAATTTTCAGCTGCCGCTCGAATAATGCCAAGCTCTTCGAACGAATTGAGCACTCTGGTATCCGGTAAGGTATAAAATATAAACAAACGAACGCTACTACGTAATACCTTATAATTCCCTAGCTGACGTAGTACGCTTGTTGGCCGAGCGGTCTGATACTAAGTCCAACGTATTGTTGGGCAACTTCGAGCCCAGCTTCAAGCGTCCTATGTGTCTAGCTACACTGAAGAGCTGTGATACAACGAAACAGTCTGTCTCTGAATGATAATATATATATATATATATGTGTGTGTGTGTGTGTGTGTGTGTGTGTGTGCGTGCGCTAGAACGTAAATAATGTTAATTTTGGTTGAGTGAGAATACGTGAATGTGTGTCGTCTTCGTGCTTCAATGAATATTCAGGTATGTGGATGACATTTTCGTTAATCAATCGGGTTTGTATGAATATATACATGTAAAATCTATCAGTGTGTTTATACGTTGCTATGAATGTAGAACAGTGATGTGTAGAATAATATTGTATGAAGATATTCGCACCTTATGCGTACATGCATATATATATATATATATACATATACGTATATGCGTGTGTTTGTATGTGTGTATGTGTGTGTGTTTATAATCCTGTGTGAGTTCACACTGTTACCAACATTTTCAAAACCTTTGATGTTGGCTTTCCCGATCAATACTTTGCAGTAGAAAATGCCTTGGGCAATACAATTATCAACAGAACCTTTCACTCTCATGGGACATGAGCAAAATATCTCTTCACTAAACTGCCATCTGTTCGCGCGAGCATTTTTAATATACAGCAGCCATAAATTTTATCATCGACAAGGTACATATGTGCATTTGACGGATTGTCTATTAATGGGGATATTTATATTTGTGTAGGGGTGGGCGTGTCACTTATAGAATGTTAGTCTCGGTCAAAGCGTACATCGATGAAAGAATATTTACATACGTGCTTGTATATATATATATACATGTGTGTGTGTGTGTGTGTGTGCGTACCTATGGGCTTCACCATTTGTAAAATAACGATTATGAAAAACCAAAATTAAGTCTAAATTATTATCCCGATTTCAATAGTTTTCCTTTAAAAATTATTTTCAAATAAATAATGTCCACAGATAAAAGCTGAGGTCATAAAAGAACATTTTCAGACAGCTTTTTTGTTTTTGTTGTTGTTGTTGTTGTTTTCCTTTTTCTTTTTTCTTTTTTTTTTTTTTTTTTTTGTATTTAGAATTCAGTTCTTGAGTTCATTGGATTATATTATTTGACTTTCGACGTTTCTCATTGAATATATCCAGGACCAGATCTTTAAATTGATGAAAAGCTAGTTTCAAATACTTTCACAATAATTGATTGATTTTAACGGCATGTTAGTGCTGTTAATTGATTCCCAGAGGTTAGGGAAGCGCGTTCATATTTAAATTTTTGTGTAGTAGTTTCTTTCCTTTTATACACGGCCTTTATGAATACAAATAATTTTAAAATAGATATATTTAGCCCAGTCGGGTGGGGATATAGAATTTACTGACTGCATCTCTGTAGAGGGGTATGACGCCCTCACCCAATGAGTACCCTGGAATAAACATTAAACTATCTGATGGCGAGGCTCCTGTAATGCTGGAGCTTTGGGAAATGCAGAGTACCCCTTCATTGCCATCGGTCTCAGATCTCTGAACTAGAGTGGTCGCACCTGATAGGGTCCTATCGATGTGTCAAATAGAATTGTTTAACTTTTAAACTGAATGGAAACAAATAACTTATGCTAAATTGAATTGTGAGTAATACAAAGCAATAGGCACCTCGGTTGGTGTAATGGTTAGCGAGCAAGACTAGCGAACCTACATGAGTGAGTTCGATTCTCATTGGGTGCCCCATTTATTCGATAATATACCGCAACAAAGCTAAGTAAATTACTACTTGGAACCGTTTAACTTTGTTGAATTATGCTCAATTAAATCGTTAGAAAAGAACTGTTTTATTTAGATTCTTACATTTCTTATTTGGCCTAATGAGTAGTGTGTTAACCAAATGTGTTATATACTCATATGCATATACACATGCATATACATGCAGAATGAATCACTACGACACAAGGATAAAGGACGAGAGAAGACTTCTTTAACAAAATATATACCTCTCACTTTATTTGTAACGTTTGCGTGTGAGAGGGAGCTGGAGACCGAACAGAACTGCAATAAATTGATCCCCACTCTTATGGCCGTCAACGTTGTGTCTTTCTCGTTCTCCAGATGTTCAACCAGAGGCCCAGGGGCTCACTCTGCTGGGTGATGACTTTCTTTACTGCATCTTATCAGCAACTTCTCTGGACCCCAACTCAATCAGGGGCCCCGAGCCCCTTCGGCTTGGTGTGGCTTTCCTTACCACATCTCGTCTATAACTCCGTCCGATCTCTAACTGGAACTCTCTTGACTTCTGTCTTGACTGAGTTATATAATAGTTCAACACCCACTCGATCTTTGAAATCGCATGTTTGATCATCATCAAGCGGAAATAACTGTCACGCAGTTCACAGGTCACTCTCTTCCGGTGCATCGGTCTATGAGTGTACCATGGGAATTTTTTTTACCTCGTCCCATTTCGTCAGCCAATTTCCGCCCACGCGATTTCCTCTCATAACTGCCATTAGAATGTGTCACTTCCTTCCGGTGCATCACCTTGGAATGGCATTTTTGGCCGGGTCGAAGGCCAAAATACAACAAATGGTCCGGGAGACCGGGGTTCAATCCCAGGTCGAATCATACCAAAGACTCCAAAAATGGTACTTGAAGCCGCCTTGCTTAACATTCAGCATTATAAAGTAAGGATCAAGTATTAAGTGGAATAATCCAGAGAATGGCATAGCACCCTCCCCTACACCTTGGTGTAGTAGCTATTGATAAGGGAGCCTTCGGGTCACCCTCAACTAAGGTCACCAAATTTACTTTTTATATTTCCTAATACTAACGAAACATGTATTTAAACGGACTCTTCTTAAAAAAAGGTTAAATAATTAATCTTTACACAGACTGAAATACTAATTGATTCTCTAAATACGAAATTTACGTGGTACCTTCAATAAGTTTCTAGACACTTTGTACAGGCATTTAAAATTGTTGTAGAATCTTGAAAATTCACTATGTTATTGATATACATCTTATGAGATGACTGACCAATTTTTATGATTTCAGGTTCAAATCAACAGCTACAGAAGCAATTAGAATATACCCTACTAAAGCCTGATTGTCATAGCTGGTGAATTTCAAAAATGCAATCTGACACTTTACAAGAACGATAAGCAATAAAATTGTTTTTAAACTTGGAAAAAAATACCACAGAAACGTATGGAAGGCTTCAGACTGCTTTTGGAGCATCTTGCATGAATCGAGCATCAGTTTTTGAGTGGCATAAGAGATTCAAGGAAGGCAAGGAGTCTGTGAGGGATGATGGGACGTGTGGGAGGAGTAAGAAAGTCAAGGGTTACTATGTTGAGGTTTTAAAGGAGTTCAGGAAAAGATTCCGTCGGAAGAGGCCAGCACTCTTCAAATCGGGTCAGTGGCATTCCCACCAGGACAATGCACCAGTCCACAACTCTATCCTTGTCACAGTCTATTTGACCAAGATGGGCATCAAGACAGTTTCTCAGCCTCCCTATAGTCCAGACCTTGCTCCCTGTGACTTTTCCTTATTCCCTAAGCTCAGAGGCTGTCGTTATGAGAGAATTGAGGAGATGAAAGAGGCTGTGACGAAAGTCATTGACACGCTCAAACAAGAGGACTTCCATGTGGCCTTCCTGTTGTTGGAACGTTACAACAAGTGCATTGCAGCCGGAAGAGATTGCTTCGAAGGGGACTAGAGTTCTATGTGTGTACTATCAATAAAAGCGCCCATACGAAAAAAGTCTAGAAACTTATTTAATGATCCTCGTAAGTACGTATGCGTATATATTCTTTCAACTGCTTTACTTTTTGTTTTGTTGATAATTAAAGTATCCAATTTTTATACCCCTGACCATCTTTTCTTCTGTATCATGTCCTTTTTTTCTTTGTTATTTACAAGCTTTTAGCCCAAACGGTTAGGGGTGTACAATACATCAACTGCATCTCTGTAGTGGGGGTAAGGCCCTCACCAACGAGTGTCCTGGATATGACAAAAAAGAACCTGATAGCGAGGCTCCAGTAATGCCGCAGCTTTGGGGAATGCGGGGTACCCCTTCATTGCCATCGCTCCCTGGTCCATTCTGCCCGGAATGGAAGCACCCAATAGGGTCCTATCTATGGGTTTAATAGAACTGATTCACATTTAAACTGTGCGAACAAATGGCTTTCGCTAATTTGAAATGTTTGAAATAGAACTGCTTGATCACTTAACTTTGTATAAATAGATGACAAGTGTTTAATTGTATTATTTTTGTCACATAGCTATACTTGGAACCATTTAAATTTGTTGACTTATACTAAATAGAATTGTTAGAAATAGAACTGTTTGATCCTTTGACTGTGTGTATTTAATAATGTATTAACAAATCATATATTTCATACATATGTATAAAGAGGATTTGCCATTAAATAACCTAAAATGGTTGATATGCCATAAAACCAAACCAAACCAAATCATATATATTTAATATATATGTATAAAGAGGATTTGGCATTAAATAACCAATAATGGTTGATATGCCATAAAACCAAACCAAACCAAATCATATATATTTAATATATAAGTATAAAGAGAATTTGGCATTAAATAACCTACAATGTTTGTTATGCCATTAAACCAAACCAAACCAAATCATATATATTTAATATATATGTATAAAGAGGATTTGGCATTAAATAACCTACAATGGTTGATATGCCATAAAACCAAACCAAACCAAATCCTATATATTTAATATATATGTATAAAGAGGATTTAGCATTTAATAATCAACAATGGTTGATATGCCATAAAACCAAACCAAACCAAACCAAACCATTTACAATCTTCATTGCCCTGTTACTTTTTAACTAAATATCATACAAACAATGGTTGGTTTATTTCATATGTAATGAAGATGTGGGTATTTTCAATTGAATCCTCTTTGATGCTTGTTTTGCTCTTTCTTGTTATAAAGAAATTTCATATATTTTGTACCTTTATGTTTAATATCCCATAATTCTTAATATCAAGTCAGTAAACATGTCCCTTATTGTCTTTCTTTCGTCTTTATTCTCTTTGTGTGAGTGTGTGTGATCCTCGGTATGACTCAAGTTCTGGACCTCTGAGAGGTGTGGAACGCTCCTTCATTGCCTTTACTCCCACGTCCACTTTGACCTGGATTGATATTACCTGTCAGAGTCCCATTAATGGGTCCAATAAATCTGTTGTATATTTAATTATCAACCCACTTCTATCCACGCGTTCCATGTATGTATTTGTCGCTGCCTCCCACCAGACACGACTTGACACAAGGTCAAAAGCCCGAAGGCCGATTAAAGTGGGGATAAAGGGGAGGGGAGGTCGGGAACGAGCCGAGACTCGAACCCTGCTTGTCTGTGCTGCTCATCGGCTCACTTAGTGCAATGTGAGCCTGATGAGGCAAGCAGTTTCACGAACCCACATGTGGGTCCGGGCACGTATGCCAGTTTACGGCTTAAACTAGACGCTTGGTCTAGTGCCGTGCATGGGGGACAAAGGAGACAAAAATACAGCTCACCCACCCGAAGGTAGCCTAGTCGAAACTAGGTGCCTAATTAAAGGCCCCAAGTCTGCCATTGTTCCTTTTCCAGGGCCACGCTCCGGACCGAAGTCCAGAACAGGCCCCGGGGCGCAGTGGTAATGCATCTAAATGCTTTCTCAAATTTTAACGAAACATTATTGGGACTACCGACAAATATTGAAAATTTCTTCAAATTATTTAATCCTGTATACATTTTCTTCTCAGAATATTCAAAGAAACAACAACTGCGAATCTGTCCGCTGAAACTGCGCACGCATTCGCTGTGAAGATTCCTTCTTTATCAAATTTAGTTTTATAAAATAAAAAAGAAAGTAGAATTGATATCAACACGCCATAAGAACAAAAAATAAGAGATCTAGCATTGTAAATCACTTGTAGTTATAAGTGTTCATTCTTAACTTGTTTTGGTTCGTTGAATCTTGAGATCTTGATCCATGTTTGGTCTATTTATCATTAGTCCTTCAAACTCACTGATAAATTGTTAGATTGATCGTATTGATAAAATAATGAGCCCACAAAACAATTTGTGCATAAAATTAGTTCATTTCTATTTTTTTCCATTTTTGTTTTTTGTTAATGTTGCTTGACTAAAATTGAAAAAGAAAAAAAAATATTGAACTAAGCACGTAAGATCATTTCATTCGATTTAACCCGTTATTTTATTCGAAATATTTTCAGCACTTTTGATTTCGACGTGAAACTATCAGCCTCACACACACACACACACACACACACACACACACACACACACACAAACGTATTCTTGCAATAGTTATAAAAATAGTTCTTGATTCAACCATTGTCTTTATCAAGTACTGTCTTTTCAAAGCAATAATATTTCCGGTTGGAATACTCACTCGACTGAATGAAGTGAAAGAATATTTTGTTTAAATTTTGAAATCTGTATTTGTTACGCGTATCTTTTATTTTCTCATAATGCAAGCAAACTGTTTGAAAACTTAGCCATTTGAATGAATTAATCTACTGAATGCATTCATCTTTTATTACTAACATTTCAAGTGTAAATTATTTTTACAACCTTTCTTTCTATCGTATACTGAGAATACTGATATTGAGTCTTATAAAGTGTCAAACAGTTCTATTTCAAACAATTCAATTTAGTATAAGTCAACAAAGTTAAATCGTTCCAAGTATTGTTATGTATCACTAACAATTCAATAAAATATCAGTCATTTATTTACACACAGCTAAATGATCAAACAATTCTATTTTAAACAATTCAATTTAGCATAAGTCAACAAAATTACATCGTTCCAAGTATTGTTATGTATCACTAACAATTCAATAAAATATCAGTCATTCATTTACTCACAGCTAAATAATCCAACAGTTCTATTTCAAACAATTCAGTTTAGCCTGTTATTTATTTACAAACAGTTAAGTGATCAAACAGTTCTCTTTCTAACAATTCAATTTAGCATAAGTCAACAAAGTTCAGTAGGCCAATCTAGCCTTGATTTCTTTCAATTGTGTCCCAATTTGATCGATGGATGGATTTTGATGGCATGTCAACTCGTGTGAGGTTATTTTATGCCTAGATGTTAGGAAATTACGTTGTGTTTTTTTTTATATTTATATTTTTTGAGTAGTTTGAGTTTTTTTGCCCAAGGTTACGATATCAACTATTTCTATTGATTTCAAATAATCTTTCAGCAGGTCTATACGCATACATGGAACCCTAACAGGTATTACCACTCCGGACTAAAGTGGGCCTGGGAGTAATAGCTAAGAAGGGGTACTCCACACTCATCAGACCTCCAAAAATGGGGCCTTACTATCAGATGTAGTTTAATGACATATCCAAAGACACCTCTCTCCAGGGATAAAATCAGTGTAATCTATCCCTGGGATGGATCACGACTTGAATTTTTCCTGTGTTGTAAATTTTGCACATATTCTATTCAAGGATTTTCAATATCATTTAGTTATGTGTTTCAGTTTTTCTTCATGTTTTAATGTAAAACAAGAAGAAATCATATGAAAGGTACAATACCTTGGAAAACAAAGATACAGACATTCCTATCAGTATACAAATATTACATTGAATACTGTTTTCTTCCAAAAACAATCCCTGCCCAGTCGTCTGGGGCTGTAAAATATACTGACTGCACCTCTGCAGAGGGATAAGACCCCCTCCCCCAATGAGTGTCCTGGATATGACACTGAACAATCTGATGATGAGGTCCCAGTAATGCTGGGGCTTTGGGGAATACGGAGCACCCCTTCATTGCCATTGCTCCCAGGTCCACTCTGGCCCGGCGTGGTAGCACCTGATAGGGCCCTATCTATGGGTTAAATAGAACTAAAGGCATACTTATGCTAACTGAATTGTTTGATTTAACTGAATAGCTTGAAATAGAAATGTTTTTGACAATTAAACTGTACTTACATTTAAACTGCGTGCTTAACCGTTTTGGACATTGAAACTGTACTTACACTAAACTGAATTGTTTAATATAGAACTGTTTTGACATTTAACTGTGTGAAAACAAAATCTGTACTTATGCTAAACTGAATTATCTTAATTTGAACTACTTGACTAACCTGAATAGCTTCAAATAGAAATGTTTTCATAATTAAAGAGTACTTACATTTTAAACTGCATGCTTATGCTAAACTGAATTATTTGAAACAGAACTGATTGTTTACATAAAAAATGGATTTGGCATTAAATAACCTACAAAGGTTGATATGCCATAAAACCTAACCAACCAACCAACCAACCAACAAAAAAAAAACACTCTAATTGATAACATGATAATAGACTGACTAATTCAGTACCAACAACAGAAGCCATTTTGCCTTCTACCAAAGCAACCCAATTTTACAACCTTTGGATTCATTTTTATGACAATTCATTCAATTTTTTATTAATCGAAAAGGCATCATTTTTTCAAATTTCATTTCTAACTTACTGTTATTAGGAGTAAGATACTTTTAAGCTACTTCATTTTTCAGGATCTTGTAAAGCCTACAAGGCGTCCTCCATGAAATTCCGCAATTGAAACGATGGCTGTTGGAGGCGCTAGGAAAATGCCAACGGAAATATGCAGGGTCGTTAATAGACGAGAACGACTGAATCACGGAAGTGATATTAATTACACAAACCCCTCCAAATAATAAATGAAGGTTAAACACGGACGTTGAAGATAGAAAATTTGGCGTCTCGTTGTCACTGGCAGAACGTGGGAGATAGCAGTATGGAGAGAACACAAAAAATCAATTCCTCTTTTTGCATAAACCTTCTCTCGTGATATGATCTGTTTATTGATTTTTTTTTTCTGCTACAATTTACACGCTTCTATCCGTTTCTTTTTTATTTTCATTTTCTTTTTCTTGTTTTTTTATTTCTTATGTCAGTGTTTTTCAGTCTTCTGTATTTCTTATCATCCATTTACCTTTTCTTTTTTTTTTTTTTTTTTTTTTGAAAAAGACTGAACATATTTTTTCTGCTCTTTTCTTTTCTCACCGCTTGTTTTATTCTTATTTTTATTTATTTTTTTTTTTGGTCTTCTTAAATTGTCCTCTCTCTCTTTTTTTTCTTTCTCTCTCTCTCTCTCCCCCTCCCTCTCTCTCTCTCTTTCTCTCTCTCTCTCTCTCTCACACTCTCTCTCTCTCTCCCATTTCTTTATTCAAAGTTGATTTTTTACACATAAAATAAAATTTTTGCTTTTATTTTTCAATAAGATTTTATTTATATAGTACACAAGAAATTTCGAAACCCCTTCGGCTCTGTTAGATCTTAGATTTCATGTGATTAACTTGGGTTTGAATATTCCATTGCGTTTCCTCAATCCTATTTCCACTTTAACGCATTTATTCTTAAAGAACAAAAATGTTAAACTACTTTACAGAAACTAAACAAAAATTAGAATCTTTAGCAAAAAAAAAAAAAAAAAAAAAAAGGATAATAAATAAAAATAAATAAATAAACGTTTTCTTTCTGTTTTGATCCTCACAAGAGAAAAACTATTTTTCTCTTATTTTTCACATTTTACTTGACATTTTTATTACGGTATCTACCTACATGGTAATGGACTATTCTTGCTCAATATATACCGACTTTACTTTCTATGGTTGATATGACCTAAACTCCAACGAAACCAAATCATATATATTTAATATATATGTATGAATAAAATTTGGCATTAAATAACGTACAATGGTTGATATGCCATAAAACCAAACAGAACCAAATCATATATATTTAATATATATGTATAAATAAAATTTGGCATTAAATAACCTATAATGGTTGATATGCCATAAAACCAGACCAAACTAAATCATATATATTTGATATATATGTAGATATATAAAGACGATTTGGCATTAAATAACCAACAATGCTTGATATGCCATAAAACCCAACCAAACCAAATCCTATATATTTAATATATATATGTATAAAGAGGATTTGGCATTAAATAACGCACAATGGTTGATATTCCATAAAACCCAACCAGATCAAATCCTATATATTTAATATATATGTAAAAAGAGGATTTTGGCATTAAATAACCTACAAGGGTTGATATGCTTTAAAACTCAACCAAACCAAATCATGTATATTTGATATTTATGTATAAAGAGGATTTTGGCATTAAATAACCTACAATGATTGATATTCCACCAAACCAAATCAAACCAAACCAAACCAAATCCTCTCTATATTTAATATATATGGATAAACAGGATTTAGCATTAAATAATCTACAATAGTTGATATACGATAAAACCCAACCAAACTATAAGACTAAAGAAAATATATCATTGTACAGCAGGTACAATATTTGAGTTGAATGGTAAATAATATTATCAAATAAAATATCATGTGATATCCTTGATAGATCCTAATGTTTCAGTAAGATAATCCGGGCAGTGTAAAAGATATTGAAAAGGAGGACTGACAGCGAAACAGAAAAAAAGATTAACAAGACGATAATAACAATAAAAACAGTTGATTAATTTTTACGGATAGCAGATAATTATTAATTAGATCGACTGAGTTTCGAATGGATTAAAAGAGGATTATCAGCCGAATCAGACAGGATTAGAAATCATCAAATCCACACATTCCTACCATAATTTAAGGCGCCATTTTGTGCATCAATTAAAAACCTTGGCATGGGGAATTGCTGTGTAGAAACTGCTATAAAAATACAAAAAAGCAAAACAGTGAAAACACAAACTGACGTTTTTTTGTCACTTGGATATATAGATATAAACATTTAATTTTCATATTTACAATGATTTCTCTTGGAACTTGATGAATGGTCAAGAATAGATTTTACATATACCAAGTTATAATAATCAAAGACTTGATACATCATTTGGTTTGGTTGGATTTTATGGCATATCAACCATTGTAGGTTATTTAATGCCAAACCCTCTTCATACATATATATTAAATATATATAATTTTGTTTGGTTGGGTTCTATGGCATATCAACCATTGTAGGTTATTTAATGCCAAATCCTCTTTATACATATATATTAAATATATATGATTTGGTTGGGTTGGGTTTTATGGCATATCAACCATTGTAGGTTATTTAATGCCAAATCCTCTTTATACATATATATTAAATATATATGATTTGGTTTGGTTGGGTTTTATGGCATATCAACCATTGTAGGTTATTTAATGCCAAATCCTCTTTATACATATATATTAAATATATATGATTTGGTTGCGTTGGGTTTTAAGGCATATCAACCCTTGTAGGTTATTTAATGCCAACATCCTCTTTATACATGTGTATTAAATATATATGATTTGGTTTGGTTGGGTTTTATGGCATATCAATCATTGTACGTTATTTAATGCCAAATCCTCTTTATACATATACATTAAATATATATGATTTGGTTTGGTTGGTTTTTTGACGTACCAAACATTGTCGATTATTTAATGCTTAATCCTGTTCATACATATATATATATATATATATATATATATATATATATATATATATATATATATATATGATTTGGTTTGGTTTTGGTTCAATTTGGTTTTATGGCATATCAACCATTGTAGGTTATTTAATGCCAAATTCTCTTTATACATATATATTAAATATATATGATTTGGTTGGGTTTGGTTTTATGGTATATCAACCTCTGTAGGTTATTTAATGCTAAATCGTTTTCATACATATATATTATATATATATGATTAGTAAACACATTTTGTTGATTACATTCTTAAACGAGTCTGAGTTCTTTTTTGCACACAGTCAAATGGTTTCAAAGATTGCTATATAACAGTCACAATTTAACATCAGTCATTTGTTTGCATAAATAGTTTGTTCTATTTGACCCATGGATAGGGTCCTAACAGATGCTACTAGTCTGGAAACAATGGCAATGAAGAGGTTTTTCCATATTCCCCAAATCTACAAGATAGTTTAATATCATATCAGGACACTCGTTGTGGGGGAATCTTACCCCTCTGCAGGGATGCAGTCGATGTACTCTACAGCCCCAGCCGATTGGGATAGATTGTTTTCTGTCATAATTAGGGCACTCGTCGGGTCTTAGCCGTCGGGTCTTGCAGTCGATGTATTCTACATCTGGACTTGATATAAAAAGATTGAATTTAATTGTTCTACCTAAACGCTGCAGAATTTTTTATGATCTTCAATTTATAAAAAGAGAATTATGTTTATCAATTATTTCAATTCATATTTATAAATGAAAATATACATTAAAATTAAATAGAAAATATGGTCAGATGTTTAGCAAGAAAATTGTTTCCGATTATTCAGCATCATCATCATCATGTCAGACTGACAGCATAGATCTCCCTGACCTTCACTCGCTACCCATCTCTATGATCCATCGCTCCCGGGAAGTCTTCCAGGCTACATCCTATATCGGTACAGAGCTGTTGTATATAGCTTCTAGCTAGTCATCCAAACTTTGCTCTTCAATGTGAAGGAATTCACAGGAGTTTATCGCCGATGAGTTTATCCTTAATTCTCCAGCAGTGTCCCACATGTCTGGTTCGTCAAACTTTCATAGTTTTTGTGATGGGTGGTAGGTGGCCGTACAGCTGAAATGTTTAACATGAAAATCGTTTCGGATTATTCATCACTCAAAATTGGCTTACTTTTCTGTGATTGGTTTCATCTGATTCGAACCATAAAAAAAGTAATAAAAGAAGAAAAAGACGAAAAAAAAAGAAGAAAATGATAGAGAGAGAGAGAGAGAAAGAGAGAGAGAGAAAGAAAGAGAGAGAGAAGGAGAGAGACAGAGAGAGAAAGAGAGAGATTAAAACAAAAATTTCTAAAATTAAACATTGATAAAAATGTTTGGCCGGCGGCTCATATTTGCTAATTTTTTTCTCAATTTCAAATTAGAAAAAAATTTGAAATAATAATGAGTAAAATAATTAATACCAAGAACTTGCCATGGAACTGGAAAAGTTCTGGAAGATGAATGTCAGTGATTCCAAAAATATTCAGAGCATTTGAAACGATCCCCAATAAACTGGTGAATAGACTGAAATATTACGAGAAAGACCAGGAGACCCTAAAAAGGATTTTTTATCAGATTTAAGTGAAAGACCAACAGCTAAATATGGTGTGAAAATCTCAGAAAAAATAAGAGACCCTGCCGAATTGTGGATTTTTCTGTCCAAGCGAACAACAAAGTAAAATTACAAGAAAACAAAAAGCATACGTATTTGGACCTTTGCTAGGGAATTGAAAAAGCTGTGGATGGTTATACCGATTGTAATTGGTACTTTTGTATAGTCACCAAATAAAAAATTGAAGGGGTACTCCGCATTCCCCAAATCTCCAGCATCCCTGGAACTTCACCATCAGATTTTTTTGTCCTCGTGGTGTAATGGTTAAAGCGATGAACTGCAGAATCGTAGTACGCGAGTTCGTACTCCAGTCGCGCTATTATGTTCACTTTCGGGCAAATACCATTGGGAAAGGTATGAACCCCCTTATTCTCCCTCCAGCTATGGGTAAATAGTAGGACGGACTAGGTTCTTCAGCTTTGTTGAGGCAACTAGTCTAGGAGAAGGAAAACTCTGAATTCAAACCTGTTAAACTCCACTTAAAAATTGACCTTGTGTCATATCCTGCCCAAGCGGAGGGGTTGGTAAATAGTACCATCAGATTTTTTTGTGTTATATCCAGGACACTCGTTGGTAGATGTCTTACACCTCATCTAAGAAGTTGTCGGTGTATTCTACAGCCCCAGCCGACTGGGCATTGGCAAAAAAAGATATCGAGACAGGATAAACAATATGGACAAAAAAAGAAGACATTCCAACTCAGAGAAAAGGAATCTTACAAATACATGGGAATTTTGGAAGTGGACATCATCAAACATGCAGAGATGAAAGAAAAAATGAATGATAATACCTCGAGAAAATGAGAAAAATACTTGAAACCAAACTACATAGTAGAAATCTCAGCAAAAGGGTAAACAACTGGGCTGTCCTCCTCGTAAGAGACTCGGGACCATTCTTAAAGGGGACCAGAGAAGAACAACAAATGGAACAAAGAACAAAAAAATCATGACAATGTATAATACCCTAATTCCAATGATGACGTTGACAGACTCTATATGCCAAGAAGAGAAGGAGGAAGAGGACTTGCAACCATTCAAGACAGCGTCGATTCATTGATAAAACAATTAAAAGACTACATAAAAATCGTGGAGAAAGACTGATTACAGCCAAGAGAAACATTACAGAAAACACAAGCATCAACAAAACAAAAATAATCAGAAAACAAAAATAGAAAGAAAAACAAGATATGGACATTTTAAGTGTCAAACCAGCCAAATCTCAAACGAGAAAAATTGGATCTGGCTAAGAAAGAGAAACTTTAAGAGAGAAACTGATTCTATTTTCAACAACATAAGGACAAACTATGTCATAGCAAGAATAGACAAAACGCAACAAAATAGCAGATGTACGAGGTGCATGCTGTAAGTTTCCAGACGTTTATCGTATGGGGATTTAAAATTGTCGTAGACTCTTGACAATTCCCTCTGTTATTGCTATACATGTTATGAGTTGACTGACCAATTTTTATGATTTCAGCTTCAAATCAACAGCTACAGCAGCAATGGGAATACACCCTACTAAAGCCTGATTGTCACAGCTGGTGAATTTCAAAAATGCAATCTGGACGTGAGGAAGAACGATATGCAATAAAATTGTGTTTTAAACTTGGAAAAATGCCAGAGAAACGTATGGAAGGCTTCAGACTGCTTTTCGACCATCTTGCATGAATCGAGCATCAGTTTTTGAGTGGCATAAGAGATTTAAGGAAGGCAGGGAGTCTGTGAGGAATGATGAGAGGTGTGGAAGGAGTAAGGAAGTCAATACACCAGAGTTGATTGGCAAAAGGTTTAGAGTTAGGGTTACTATGTTGAGGTTTTAAGGCAGTTCAGGAGGAGATTCCTATGGAAGAGGCCAGCACTCTTCAAATCGGGTCAGTGGCATTTCCAGCAGGACAATGCACCAGTCCACAACTCCATCCTTGTCACAGACTATTTGACCAAGATGGGCATCAAGACAGTTCCTCACCATCCGTATAGTCCAGACCTTGCTCCCTGTGACTTTTGGTTATTCTCTAAGCTCACAAGCTGTCGTTATGAGACACTTGAGGAGATGAAAGAGGCTGTGATAAAGGTCATAGACATTCTCACACAAGAGGACTTCCATTGCGGCCTTGAAGAAATTGTTGGAACGTTGCAACAAGTGCATTGCAGCCGGAGGAGATTTCTTCGAATGGGACTAGAGTTTCATGTGTGTACTATCAATAAAAGTACCCATACGAAAAAAGTATGGAAACTTATCGTATGTCCATCGAAGATTATGTAGTGATTGAGGCGAAATGATCCCTCACATAATTAACAAATGCAGTAAATTGAAATTTGATCATATGAACAAATGATATATGCACTAGCCAGAATCCGTCTAGGAGAATAAGACGAACAAACTTCTTCGGGATTTTCATATATAAACGAATCACCTAATTTCGGCCAGACGATCAGACTTAGTAATAATCAACTAAAAAAAAAAAACACTCCAAATTGTGGATTTTGCTGTCCCGGCTGACCACAGAGTAAAACTGAAAGTAAGCGAAAAGAAAGATAAGTATCTGGACCTTGCTAGAGAACTGAAAAAGCTGTGGAACATGAAAGTGACGGTTATACTAATTATAATTGGTGCTCTTTGTACAGTCACCAAAGGATTGGTACAAAGATTGGAGGATTTGGAAATAAAAAGACGAGTAGAGACCATCCAAACTACTGTATTATTGAGAACGGCCAGAATACTAAGAAGAGTCCTTGAGACTTGAGGAAACTTGCTGTCACTCAAACTCCAGCGAGAGACCATCAGCTAAAACCGGTGCGAAAACCTCTAAAAGAAGTAAATAATAATAATAATAATAATAACTACGTCAAAGCAAGAATTGTCAAGAAACAACAAAATTGTAAATGTACATCAATCGATCAACCTCATAATATGCGAATGCAACAAATTAGCGCAAAGAGAGTATAAGACTAGACACGACTGGGTGGGAAAGGTGATCCATTGGGAATTGTGCAAGAAATTGAAATTTGACCATACGACCAGATGGTATATGAACAACCCAGAATTCGTCCAGGAGAATGAGACGCCCAAAATTCTTTAGTATTTTGAGATATAAACGGCCAGACAACCAGATCTTACTGATAGTCAAAAAAAAAAAAAAAAAAAAAGAGCCTGCTTTTAAGCGGATTTTGCCGTCCAGACAGACAACAGGAAAATATTAAAAGAAAGCGAAAAGAGAGATACCTGTCTAGACCTTACATGGAAACTAAAAAACAACTGTGGAATAAGAAAGTGACGGTTGTCCCAATTGTAATTGGTGCACTAGGAACAATCTCTGATGGATTGATAAAGGGACGGGAAGACTTGGAAATAAGACAAGTCGAGACCATCAAGACTAGAGCATTATGGAAATTGGACAGAATAGTGAGAAGAACCCAGAAGATTTGAGGAGGCTTGGTAATATTTACCAACCCCTCCGCTCGGGCAGGATATGACACAAGGTCAATTTTTAAGCGGAGTTTAACAGGTTTTAATTCAGAGTTTTCCTTCTCCTAGACTAGTTGCCTAACCAAGGCTGAAGAACCTAGTCTGTCCTACTATTTACCCATAGCTGGAGGTAGAATAATTGGATTCATACCTTCCCCAATGGTATTAGTGCTATATGAAATGCAATCAGTCACGTCCAGGATTTGAACTCGTGTCGCCGTGTCCATTTCCTACGACGATAATGACTACACCACGGGCACCTCCAAAAAATTGCCAATTCGAGGAGGCTTGGTGTCCCGCAAATTCCAGTGAGAAACCATCAGCTGACGTTGGTGTGAAAAACTCTCAAAGGAGTAAACAAATGTACAAGCGAAGTGGATGTCATTCAAAAGAGAATCTTTAAGTCATTTTGAATTACTTATTCTCTCCAGTTTTTTTTTTTTTTTTTTTTTTTTTTTGTAATGTATGAATTTCATCCGCCATTAAAAGAATATTGATATTTTTAACAAATATCTAATGAATATTGGTAGAAATTCCATCTGCAAAATAGATATATATTAAACAGAATTATTATTATTCCCCACCCATCTCGAAACCTTTGAATGGCCAGTTATCGAAATTACTACCTACGCTATAAACAAAAATCAGCCATGCTTTTTAGTAGCTTACAGTCATCTAAATATTGTCTGGAGCTAAAAAATCTCCAGACTTGTAACCATCAACCTGAACAAGTGATCTCTTTTCCCTCATTACGGCTGCTATTTTGATTCCGGTTCGTTCTGTTGTATACCGTGATGAGATCAATAATAGTAATAATATTAGATACATATACAAATACTGGTGGACTTAGTTGTTTCAGATACGAACGGGTTTATTAACTTCTGGCTTCGGTCCATGGCGAAACGAGAAGAGAGACACAATTTTTAAAAGTTTTTGCTAATTATACTATGCTGACTCCACCCAAACGCGCGGCGCATCTTGTGATGTTGAAGATCTCTATCGGTAGAGATCCGAAAAACCCGACTACATCTTTCAACGGTCAAAATCCAACTCGTCTTTTTCAAAATCCTCAAATTCTCAGGACCATCCCTTCCAGGCATGACGTCATCCACACACCAGCCTCATTTCCTGTCTGGGGGTTTATTATGACAAATGGTGATTGTCATATCCTTTGCGCGCAAGCATAACTGCACCAATTGACTATGCACCTGGACTTAAGAGATTCGAATAGTTCAAAGCCTTACCAAAGTAAATGATAAAATATAATTAACGAAAAATGACTATTATAAAAAAAACATTCCTTAATCATGTAACAGTTCTACCTTATCATCGACTGACGATATGTTGTCTTTCGAAATTTTATAACTACTGCGGCCCTAATGTAATTGTATAGCTATTTTGTTTGCATCTCCTCTCTCTCTCTCTCTCTCTATCTCAATATATATATATATATATATACATATCACTCCGAAATACGCCCCAAACATCGTTTTATAACAAGCTAATTTTCTTCTCATTAAATAGCATAATTTTATTGTTTCGGCTGAAATATTTTACGATTCAAAACGGGTGTTATTAGGCATTATCTATTGGCAAACTCGATGGCAATGAAACTTTGTGATCAACAATATTAATATATAGTAGTTTAGAAATGAATAGACTCCTTATATATATTTATGGGATTTTATTTTTAAGTTACAAAAGTTGCTGCATTTTAATCCAGTATTTAAGACATAACTTCCCATATAAAAAAATATTAGTAAAGTCATTAGAACAGTAAAATTATTTCTTTATTTTTTCTTTCTGCTCGATGGATAATGTTTAATTATAGTTCTATACATGAAGTAACAAGACTTTTTGTTCAAAATTCCGGTTATGGAATAGGAGACTTAAAATAAACGACTAAAAACGTAAACTTCTAAATACAATTTCTTTTTTTTTCCTGATTTTTGTTTGGGAGGATGGGGTGTTACAGCATATCAACCATTGTTGGGTATTTAATGCCGAATCCTCTTTATACATATATATTGAATATATATGATTTGGTTGGGTTGGCTTTTATGGTATATCAAAAAATATTGGTTATTTAATACCGAATCCTCTTTATATATATTAAATACATAGGATTTGGTTTGGTTTGGTTTTATGTCATATCAAACATTTTTGGTTATTTAATGCCTAATCCTCTTTATACATATATATTAAATATATATGATTTGGTTGTGTTGGATTTTATGGCATATCAACTATTGTAGGTTATTTAATGCCAAATCCTCTTTATACATATATATTGAATATATAGGATTGGTTTGCTTTGGTTTTATGGCATATCAACTATTGTAGGTTATTTTATGCCAAATCCTCTTTATGCATATATATTGAATATATAGGATTTGGCTTGGTTTGGTTTTATCACATATCAACCATTGTTGGTTATTTAATGCCAAATCCTCTTTATACATATATATTAAATATATACGTGGTGCTTTCAATAAGTTTCCAGACTTTTTTGTACAGGCATTTAAAATCGTCGTAGACTCTTGAAAATTCAGTATATTATTGCAATACATCTTATGAGAAAACCGACCTATTTTGTATGATTTCAGCTTCAAATGAACAGCTACAGCAGTAATTGGAATACACCCTACTGAAGCCTGATTGTCACAGCTGGTGAATTTCAAAAATGCAATCTGGACGTGAGGAACTACGATATGCAATAAAATTCTGTTTTAAACTTGGAAAAAATGCCACAGAAACGTATGGAATGCTTCAGACTGAGCATCAATTTTTGAGAAGCATAAGAGATTTAAGGAAGGCAGGGAGTCTGTGAGGGATGATAATAGGTGTGGGAGGAAGAAAGAAGTCAATACACCAGAGTTGATTGGCCAAAGGGTTACGGTTAGAGTTAGGATTACTATGTTGAGGTTTTAAGGGAGTTCAGGAAGAGATTCCTAGGGAAGAGGCCAACACTGTTCAAATCGGGTCAGTGGCATTTCCAGCAGGACAATGCACCAGTCCACAACTCCATCCTTGTCACAGTCTATTTGACCAAGATGGGCATCAAGACAGTTCGTCACCCTCTATATAGTCCAGACCTTGCTCCCAGTGGCTTTTGGTTATTCCCTAAGCTCACAGGCTATCGTTATGAGACAATTGAGGAGATGAAAGAGGCTGTGACGAAGGTCATTGACACACTCACACAAGAGGCCTTCCATGGGGCGCTCCAGAAGATTTTGGAACGATACAACAAGTGCATTACAGCCGGAGGAGATTACTTCGACTGGGAGTAGAGTTTCATGTGTGTACTATCAATAAAAGTGTCCATACGAAATAAGTCTGGAAACTTATTTAATGATCCTCGGATATGATTTGTAAACACATTCTGTAGATAAGATTCATAAACAAGCCTGAGCTCTGTTTTGCCCACAGTTAAAGTATTGCTATATAACAATACCAATTCAACATCAGTCATTTGTTTGCACATATAGTTTGTTCTGTGGCACGCGAAACTAAACAAAGGTCTGAGCTCGAGGTCTCGACGCGACCGGAAGTAGGCAAGGGAATGCCAGTCACGAGTTGGACAAAGGAACTCAGTGAGAGCAGTTGGCGAAGGGAGACGCTGAGTGGCGGTCTACACCGGACAGTAGAAGAGACCAGTCGGCATGATATAGGGTCCAGGAGCAGCGAGGGAAGACCAGTCCAGATGAGTCAGCATTCCTCGTGGCTTTGTGGAAATTTCGCGAAGGATGCACATCAGCGATAGTCTACAGCTGCATAAGGAATGCAGAGAGTCACAACGTAACCTTCTTGCACTTGAGTTAACCCAAGCCCATATTGTTCGTTTGTTCTTTGTTCTTTCCTCCCACTCCCTTGATTGTATTTCTTGTAGCCCTGAAGAAATGTGTGATACCCCTCTCGGAACCACTAGATGATTCACCAGCCAAGATTGAAATGGGTTAAAGAAGTTGATGTATTCGGGTGGCCGAGGGGGTATTGTCACAGTTCTATTTGACCCCTAGATAAGACCCTATCACGTGCTACCACTCCGAATCACAGAGGAGCTCGAAGCAATATCAATGAAGGGGTACTCCACATTCTCCAAATCTCCAAGGCTGGAGCCTCACAATCAGATTGTTTAATGTCTTATCCAAGACACACATTGCGGGGGTGGTCTCATCCTTCTACAGAGAAGCAGCCAGTGTATTCTACAGCCACAGTCGACAGGGCTGTAATACAATTTAATTCTTTCAGTTGTGTATAAACTAGTTATTCGCATAAAAATTAAGTTCAAACTATATAAAAAAAATATATCTCATCAGGGAATTTGTCCTCAGTAAGTGTGTGTACTATTTCATTTCCATTACTCTCAGGTCCACTGTGACCCTGAAAGTACCTGTTTGGTTTTCCCGGTCCTGTATGCATATTTTGGAATGTATTAACTGTATCCCCTTCCAGCAGGGTAAAACCCAGCAAAATGTGTTATCCTAGGTATCACACTCAACTGTATTCAACGATGATACTTAATTTCCACTTAAGTGATAACACCTGTCAGGCTGCTCCAGTCATGTTGGCATGCCTTTGAATGAACTAACCGTATCTCCTCTAGAGAGGGGGTAAGACCCTCCAAAAAGGGGATTTCTGGGTATAGCTGTAAACTGGAAAGGATGATGAAGGTTCACTTCTAAAGATATGAGGAATCTGACGTACTCTTTCAGTACCATTACTCTAAGGTCCACTCTTGAAAGTACATGTTAGAATCTAATTTATACGTCATATAAAGCAGTCCACAAATAATTCATCTTCGATAGTACCGTGTGTATCAAATAAATGCTTGAACAACTATACAAAAAACTCCCTAATCTCTGTGCTAAAAATAACCCTATATGGATTGATATGCCGTTATTGTAGTCTATTCTCTTTTTCCTATTTTTATAAATCGTGGACGACTCTTAATCAGCAAGATATCCAATAATATAAGAGGTAGGTTCTCAAGAAATAGGGAAGCCTAATTTTTTAATAGAAATATGAAATCTGTTGGCAAGTGAGATTAAATACATTAAGCAACGGATGTTAAGTGCAGTTGTCAACACGGATCCAGAAAGATATGTTTTTCGAAGCGTTTGCAGCGTTGGCTTTGGAGTTTATCGTATACTTTCATATGTCATATTCTATGAGATATCGTCTTGGTAACGCCTAATCCATTTGTTGCTGGCGGGGTGGGGTTATTGTCTTTATAATCCTTTATATTTCAACCTCAAATATGTGAAGAAAAATTGAACAGAGCCGAGGAGAGAGAAAGAGAAAACCAAACAGACTGACAGAGTAAGATCTATATATATGTATATATATATATATAGAGAGAGAGAGAGAAAGAGGGAGAGAGGGGAGCTAAAACAAACATGTTTTATGACCGCATTTGAAATAGATCAGCGCAACTGTTCCTTGCATTTACTGTCATTTTACGCGCCAACCATTTCTTTTACAAAACTTCATTTCGCGCTCATATATTTAAAAAATGATATTGAGAAAGTAAGAAAAATCACTAACCAAATTGAAGTCTTTACCACGACTAGTTAATTCGAATTAAAGCCTTAATTGCCACTCGGAAATTAGCAGTGAAGCCTTTGCTACAACTCGCTAAGTCAAATTGAAGCTTTTATCACCACTTGCCAAATCAAATTAGATCGTTTACCACCAGTTGTCAAGTCATATTAAAACCTTTACCACCACTCTGAAATTAGATTTGAGTCGTTTACCTCCACTCAGAAATTAGAATTGAAACCTTTGCCAAACCACTCGGAAATTAGAATTGAAGCCTTTACCCACCACTCGGAAATTAGAATTGAACCCTTTACCCACCACTCGGAAATTAGAATTGAAGCCTTTACCCACCGCTCGAAAATTAGAATTGAAGCCTTTACCCACCACTCGAAAATTAGAATTTAAGCCTTTACCCACCACTCGGAAATTAGAATTGAAGCCTTTACCCACCACTCGGAAATTAGAATTGAAGCCTTTAACCACCACTCAAAAATTAGAATCGAAGCCTTTACCCACCACTCGGAAATTAGAATTGAACCTTTACCCACCACTCGAAAATTAGAATTGAAACCTTTACCCACCACTCGGAAATTAGAATTGAAACCTTTACCCACCACTCGAAAATTAGAATTGAAACCTTTACCAACCACTTGGAAATTAGAATTGAAGCCTTTACCCACCACTCGAAAATTAGAATTAAAGCCTTTACCCACCACTCGAAAATTAGAATTGAAGCCTTTACTCACCACTTGAAAATTAGAATTGAAGCCTTTACCCACCACTCGAAAATTAGAATTGAACCCTTTGCCCACCACTCGAAAATTAGAATTGAAGCCTTTACCCACCACTCAAAAATTAGAATTGAAGCCTTTACCCACCACTCGAAAATTAGAATTGAAGCCTTTGCCCACCACTCGAAAATTAGAATTGAAGCCTTTACCCACCACTCGGAAATTAGAATTGAAGCCTTTACCCACCACTTGAAAATTAGAATTGAAGCCTTTACCCACCGCTTGAAAATTAGAATTGAAGCCTTTACCCACCACTCGAAAATTAGAATTGAAGCCTTTACCAACCACTCGGAAATTAGAATTGAAGCCTTTACCCACCACTCGGAAATTAGAATTGAAGCCTTTACCCACCACTCGAAAATTAGAATTGAACCCTTTGCCCACCACTCGAAAATTAGAATTGAAGCCTTTACCCACCACTCGAAAATTAGAATTGAAGCCTTTACCCACCACTCGAAAATTAGAATTGAAGCCTTTGCCCACCACTCGAAAATTAGAATTGAAGCCTTTACCCACCACTCGGAAATTAGAATTGAAGCCTTTACCCACCACTTGAAAATTAGAATTGAAGCCTTTACCCACCGCTTGAAAATTAGAATTGAAGCCTTTACCCAACACTCGAAAATTAGAATTGAAGCCTTTACCAACCACTCGGAAATTAGAATTGAAGCCTTTACCCACCACTCGGAAATTAGAATTGAAGCCTTTACCCACCACTCGGAAATTAGAATTGAAGCCTTTGCCACTACTCGATAAGTCGAATTAAAGCGTTTACCGCCACTGGCTGTCAATTTGAAGCTTTTACCACAACTCCCAAAGTTGAATTGAAGCCTTTACCTTCACTCCGAAATTAAAATTGAAGCCTTTGCCACAACTCGATAAGATGAATTGAACCAAAAACTACTTAAATATTAACCTCGGATAAAGAATACAAAAATAAAGATAAAAAAAAACAGATCAGGCCATTGAAAATATAGTGTTGTATAAATAGGCAAATAAAATAAAGTAGAATTAATCATTGCTTTTATTGTTGATGAAGTCAGTTTTATATTGTAGATTCTATTTGAAACCACAGTGGCTCATAATGGGCAGCCGCAAAACACCAAAAGTAAGATTTTATCATTCTCGCATTTGTGTGCTTATAATTTGCACATGTTGAAAAAAGGAAAAAATATGGCTCCCCAGACCATCAGTGATGAACAACACTATTATCAATGTTTTCGAAGTTATTAATCATGTTTAATATTATTTAAAGAGGAGAATTTGGCCGAGTTTTTACCGATAACAGAACGTCAAAATGGCTATAAAAGAATTTACGCCCTCTTCCTATGTCTATGTGTTGCTTCTAAAGTGATGTTTGCACTCTTAGATAATCGATGTAAACACAAGGGAAAAATGTTGTGGCCAAGTTAGGGAAGAAAGCGAAATCTTCCTACATAAATAGATTGATAGAAACAGATGCTGTCGATAGAATGACAAAGAAATAAATAGTTATCTGATATAAATGAAAGGTAAAGGAAAATTTTATCGGATATCTGAAAATTTGACCGCTGAAATATCTCTTCTGCTTAGCTGGTAATTTAAGGCTGGGTTTCAAAAATGATTTTTTCCTACCGTAAACTGTTCTGTAAAAAAGGGCTACATTTCCTCACAATGTTTCCACGCACTAACAGGGAGGGCACATAGCGTAACGATTATAGGTGTTGATTCCTTAAGCTTCTAAGTGACTATCATTTAGAGGTTGCAGGTTCAATCCTGACTGCAGGAGAGTAATAATACTGAACTACTTAACATTTGTACTCGGTTATGGTTAACGAAATCAGAGCAAGCGACCTCTCTGGATTAAATAAAGGACATGGTTCGAAGTTCTGTGAAGGTTCAACACCAGAAGTAGGCCGGAGGTCACATCGGCCGAAACGTTGTAAGTATAAAGATGAAGACAATAGTCTGAAATTCTTGAATGATAAGAATCGTCAAGCTTCGTCTCACAAATTCAGACAACTAACCAGTATTATCTCCAAATTGTTGTAACGTTCGTAAAATCTATTTACTAAGGAAGGTAAGCGAAGTGGTTATCATTCAATAAAAAAAAAATCATCATTTTACATGGAATTATATTTTTCAATGATGAAATCTATTTATAAGTTTTCAGTTACCCAACCCCTCCGCCAAAAGTTGGATGTGACACAAGGTCATCTTTTTTAAGAGAACTACTGCTGGTTTTCAGTGTTTTCCTTCTCCTAGATTCTTTGCATTACCAAGTCTGAAGAGATCAGTCTGTCCAACTATTTACCGATTGCTGTGGGTGGGAGAGGAGAATTGATGGATTCATGTGTTTTTCAAGACCCAATGCACCAAAGTAAAACGCTGCTTCACCCAGAATTTGATCTCAGCTCTCCCATTCTGTTTCTCACGGCGATAACCGTGACACAGAGAGCGACACATAAAATTATTTCAAAGAATTTGTTTTGTTTGGTTTGGTTTGGTTCCTTTTTTAATGGTATATCAACCTTTGTTGGTTATTTAATGCCAAAGCTATCCTCCTAGAAGAACAGTAGAGGTTCTATTTAACCCATAGCTGGGAGGATAAGCGGGTTCATACCTTTCCTAAGGGTATTTGACCGAAAGTGAACGTAATAGCGCGACTGGAGTACGAACTCGCGTACTACAATTCCGCAGTCCATTGCTCAAAGTATTTGTAAAAAGATTGAAAATATAAAACTGTAAAAAGAAACTGTCTTGAGGGCTTTTATTCATATATCTATGTTTTTTTATTGTTTAATTTAAACATCTTTGTCCTAAAATGTAGAAATCTGAAAATTTAGAATAAAGATAAATATATATCGTTCTCTCTGATAATGAAATGTCATCGTATCACTTCACAAAAGCGCCTAAATGCAATTGTTAACCAATATACAGGGTGGAACGATAAAATTGTCGCCCTAGAAAAGACGACATGATTCCATTTCCGTTTAATGAAAACCGGTTTTCTTTTTTTTTTTTTGTTGCAGACCATCTACTAGCTGGCCAGTTGTACACAAATCCCAAGAGCGATAGGAGCCTTCTATCATGTCTGAAAGTGACACAATGTTCAACGAGCGAGATCGGAGATGCGCCGCTGTACAACACATGCTCTCTACCGATCCAAGTTATGACAAAAGGACCATTGCCAGCACCCTCAAAATGTCTAGAATTACAGGGACGTGCCCAGGGTGATGAAAACAAAGTTTCCGGCTACGGTTATGGTCTTTGGTGTGGTTTCAAGTGAGGGCCACATCATGCCACCTCACATCTTCGAAGTCGGCTTGAAAGTCAACACCAAAGTGTACCTGGATGTGCTGAAGAGTGTGGTGATCCCCTGGTGCAATCAGGTGGCCGGTGGCAGATCCTGGGTGTGGCAGCAGGACTCGGCGCCGGCCCAAGTCCAAAGAAACCTAGGTTTGGCTTCAGGAGTGCTACGACTTTGTACCTTTCTCTCACTGCCCCCTCCTCCCCCGACCCGAACCCACTGGACTACTTCGTTTGGTCATACGTCGAGAACATAACCAACATGACCTCCCACAATACAAAAGCCAGCCTGATCGCCGCCATCCGCCGAGTATTCGCCGAGCTCCCGCCGGCGCTGGTGGAAAACTCCCAGTTCCGGATCCGTATCGAGGCAGTGATTGAGGCTGAAGGCGGCTACATTGAACAGATGTCAGCTCTACTACATAATCAAGTTACCTGAATTGATTTTTTTCAATAAAAGTTTTAAAATAGAGCTGTAGAGTTGTTTTCTTTAGAACGACAATTTTATCGTTTCACCCTGTAGATGTCAGCTCTACTACATAATCAAGTTACCTGAATTGATTTTTTCAATAAAAGTTTTAAAATAAAGCTGTAGTATTGTTTTCTTTAGGACGATAATTTTATCGTTTCACCCTGTATAAACGAAGACACTCGCACCTTAATTCAATAAATGGGTGAAGTTCATTCCTTTTTTATTATTAGCAGACACTAGATAAGTTTATAAATGGTAAAAAATGAAATCTAACATGAGTTGTAACCGCCATGTTTTATGTCAGCTTAATATTTGAAAGTAGAAAAGAGGAAATCGATTTAATTATCTCCAGGATTAGAGAGTCACCTTCAGACTTTGTGATCCATCATTATCGTCATTATCAATTATTAACATCCTAATAATAACTTAGAAGGCTAATTTGGCAAAAATAGCTATTAGTTTTCTCCTTAATGCTTATATTTTAATGTTCATTTGTCAGAAACACCTTCAGTAAAAGGGAAAGAGAAAAATTGACAAATACAAGACGCTTTATAAGAGAGAAAAATTGTTTTATGAGTAAAATAAATGTCAAGCGTTATTGAAGTTGCTGTTTTTGGCAAGGTAAGTAATGAAGCTCTGGACTAGAACTGGTTATTATATCTGAAAGATGAATCCTTTGTACCGAGCGTGATCTAATATCAAACTTTTAAAAATCCATTCCATTTATTTCATTTTTCTAAACAATATATATTTTACAATCTTTATTGTCAATCATATATTTTCTAAGTATGATGGTAAACAGTAATTGCTGCTATAAAAGAGAAGTTCACATAACAGTTGCTGGTTGGTTGGTTGGGTTTTTATGGCATATCAACCTTTGTCGGTTATTTAACGCCAAATCCATTTTTATGCAAATAGTTAGTTCTATTTCAAACAATTCAGTTTGCCCAGTCGGCTGGGGCTGTAGAATACACCGACTGCACCTCTGCAGAGAGGTAAGAGTGTCCTGATATGACACTAAACAATCTGATGGTGAGGTTCCAGCAATGCTGGAGCTTTGAGGAATACGGAGTACCCCTTTATTGCCATCGCTCCCTGGTCCACTCGGGCCCGGAGTGGTAGCACCTGATAGGGCCCTATCTATGGGTTAAATAGAACTAACAGCATTCTTATGTTAAACTGAATTGTTTGAGTAAACTGAATAGCTTGAAATAGAAATGTTTTTGACAATTAAACCGTACTTACATTTAAACTGCGTGCTTATTCTTAACTGAATTATTTGAAATAGAACTGTTTTTCGACATTAAAATTGTATTTACACTTAACTGAATTGTTACAAATAAGTTCTTGAATAGTTTGAAATGAATGTTTTTGACAATTAAACAGTGTACTTATGCTAAACTGAATTGTTTTCAATAGAACAGATTATTTACATAAAAATGGATTTGGCGTTAAATAACCTGCAAAGGTTGATATACCATAAAACCCACCCAAAAACAATTCAGTTTAACATTAGTACATAGATTAATTGTTAAAAACATTTCTATTTCAAGCTATTCAGTTTATTCAAACAGTTCTTATTCAGATAATTCAGTTTAGTATAAGTATTGATTTTATTTACACACAGTTAAATGTCAAAACAGTTCTATATTAAACAATTCAGTTTAACATAAGCACGCAGTTTAAATGTAAGTAGAGTTTAGTTGTGAAAAACATTTCTCTTTCAAGCTATTCAGTTTAGTCAAACAATTCAGTTTAGCATAAGTATGTCGTTAGTTCTATTTAATCCATAGATAGGACCCTATCAGGTGCTACCATTTCGGGCCAAAGTGGACCCGGGAGCAATGGCAGTGAAGGAGTGCTCTGCATTCCCCAAATCCCCAGCATCACTCGAACCTCACCATCAGATTCTTTAGTGTCATATCAGGACACTCGTTAGAGAGGGGTCTTACCCATCTGCAGAGGTGCAGTCGGTGTATTCTACAGCCCTAGCCGACTGGGCAAACAGAAAAGACATTTACCAATTATATTTTTCATGTTATTTCATAAAGTTAATATTTACCGGGGAAAAGTTTCCTTTGAGCTTTATTAATGATTATCTTTTTAAGAGATTTATTGACTTGAAAATTTTCGTTTTTGTCCGAATTGTTTGAACTAATTAAACAAAAATGCTCAGCCATTATTTTTCATCTCTAGTTTGAAGAATCTGTATTGACCTGATTAGTAACGATTGATGAAATGTTAATAATTGCTTCAGTGAGAAAACTTGTTTTACACTGAAACTTTCTCCTTCACCCAGTAAGTTATGTACGAAGGTTGTTTAAAAATTTCTAAGCCTCAACCAGAAAAAATAACATCGCGGTACGTTTTTGTTTTGGCTACACACTCTTACTTTTTATGAAACTAGAAAAACTCAGATTTTGGACCTGGGAGCAATGGTAATGAAGGGGTACTCTGCATTCCTGGAACCTTACTATCAGATTGTTTAGTGTTCTATTCAGGAAAAATTCAGATTTTTCTAGTTTTCCAAGAAGGGCAGTGTGTTACCACAGCAAAAATATTCAATGTTCTTCTTTCTTAGTAAGACTCAGAACCTCGTATACCAAATTTGGTAGCTTTGTTTGGCTTTCAATATGGAACAGAAAAACTAATTCTTCACAATCAATAATATAGATGTATAAGGACTCTCTGTTAGAAGGTGAGTAATTATCCCTGACTTTCAGCGTAACAAGTTTATTTAAAATTAATTAGAGCTTACTTTCTAGGGGCTTTCTTAATCTCTGGTTTCATAATTCTATTGATTGACAGCGAAAGAATGTATGATGACTGGCGAGGGAACCATAATATCAAAATGATATCCTTTACAAGGAGTGAGTCTCCGTGGCGCGGTGACTAAAGTGCCGAACTGCTATAGCGAAGCAAGTGAGTCCGAAATTCGGTCACGCCATTGCAATCAGTTTTGGACTAATCATATTTACCAACCCCTCCGCTCGGGCAGGATATGACACAAGGACATTTTTTAAGCGAAGTTTAACAGGTTTGAATTCAGAGTTTTCCTTCTCCTAGACTAGTTGCCTCACCAAGGCTGAAGAACCTAGTCTGTCCTACTATTTACCCATAGCTGGAGGGAGAATAATTGGATTGATACCTTTCCCAAGGGCATTAGTGCTATGTGAAATGCAATCAGTCTCGTCCAGGATTTGAACTCGTGTCGTGTCCATTTCCTACGACGATAACCATTACACCACGGGCACCTCCAGTTTTGAACTAATATCCTTGGAAAAGGCATGAGCCTCCTCATCCCCCAACTATGAGTTGAGTACTATCACAGCTATTCTTCTAAAAGGATATTGATCACTTAGGTTTTATATCAGGTCAAACGTTTCAGGTTATTAGATCTCAAATCCTATATATATATATATATATAAGTAATTAGAATTTTTAAAAAATAAATTTTTTTTTTTAATTAATTTACAATAATTCTAACCGACAATAAAATAAAAAAACGGGAGTGGGCTAAATGAGGAGATAACTCTTCACCCCTCTTCTATCCCCTCCCACCCTTCTTTTCTGTGTCTATTCTGATTTATTTTATCCATAAGATCTGAAGAAGTCCTGTTAATTTTTTCGTGTTTTTTGATTTTATCAAAAACACATAACAGGATGGAAATAAATTTATAATCTTAATGTATATATATATATATATATATATTCGGTCCAGTTAAACCGGAGTTGGGAGTAATTCCATCAGGATAAAAAAAAAACATTCTGCAGTGACCATTTAAATTTTCCTGGTAAGAAGCTCAATGTAACTGACATTACAGAGCAATAATTTCTTTAAGAAAAAAACAAAACCGGTTTATAAATAGATATTATAAAAAAAATTTTTCCTGTTAATTTTTTTCGTGTTTTTTTTATTTTATCAAAAACACATAACTGGATGGAAATAAATTTATAATCCTATATATATATATATGAAGGTAGTTGAAAAAACATAATCCAAATAGGTGAATATATTATGATGTAAAGTCTACGTTTATGTTTCGGTTTCAGTAACCATCATTAGGACTTAATCAAAATAGTTCACACAGCGATGAATGCTTGCTGAGATGAGAGGAGCAAATGAGAAATATACAACGAAAAGATATTTAAACGTGCACATAGCGTCCATAATTCAAAAGTCATTTGAACGTGTCTGGCATGTGGAAAAAATATTTGAAAATGTTGAATTTCCCAAAGAAACAAGACAAAACCTCCCGTTTATTGAGAAATACGCAACGACAAGTAAGTTTTTATATGTATAGATCGTTTTTTCAGCTACCTTCTTACTGTCAGATTTTATCAATATTTACTTTCATATATATATATATATATATATAAAATCAACCGAAGTTTCACCTAAACAGATCATCAGAACGATTCTAATTCTTTTTTTCACACCATCAGAAGTATAGAATAGTTATCAAAGCTATATATATATATATATCGTCATCCACAGACAGATCTGTTTCGTTCTATCAGAACTCATCAGTGTGGCTAGACAGTATCTTCCCGTAGCTGGGATCGAAACCCGGTTGACTCAAACGTCAACCCATGCTTCTAACCATTCAGCCAAGAGGAGATACTAGCTGCGAAGTAAAATTTAAACGGTTATGAATCACAATTACTATTGTTTACATACATCCGTTCAACGGTTGCCGAGACCTCAGTTCAAACGAAAAGGCTTGCAATGAACGCTAATGGCAACACGATTACTTCTTCGCCAGAGAACTCAACCCCATGGGGGTCGGGGAGTATATAAAGCTCTATAGTCATCCACAGACAGATCTGTTTCGTTCTATCAGAACTCATCAGTGTGGCTAGACAGTATCTTCCCGTAGCTGGGATCGAAACCCGGTTGACTCAAACGACAACCCAAGCTTCTAACCATTCAGCCAAGAGGAGATATTAGCTGCGAAATAAATATATATATGGAGGAAAAACTAGCCATAGCCTCCTTCAGTAATCCGAATGAACTACTCAACCAAAGGTCGGAGATACTTAATATTTGTCGGCATAAAGAAGGTTGGTTAATTGGTAGATAAAATATATCTTTTTCTTTCTTTCTTTCTTTCTTTCTTTCTTTTTTTTTTTTTATTTGTTTTTCATGCTAATTCCTTATACTTTCTATAGTTTGGTCCAGCCTTCTTCAGTCAGAGTTGACCTGATGAACCTGTTAGGTAATGCCTAGGTAGATTACTTCTGGCTCTGAAGGTATATATATCACCATTATCATCATCATCATCATCACCATGTCGTGCCGCTAGCACAGATATATATCCCTGACCTTCTCTCGCTACTTCTCCCTATGGTTCATCGCTCCTGGCAGGGCTACATCCCGTATCCTCGCATAGCTACATCCCGTATCCTCGCATAGCTGCTGTATGTATGTAGGGCTAGATCCCGTATCCTCGCATAGCTACATCCCGTATCCTCGCATAGCTGCTGTATGTATATAGGGCTACATCCCGTATCTTCGCATAGCTACATCCCGTATCCTCGCATAGCTGCTGTATGTATGTAGGGCTACATCCCGTATCCTCGCATAGCTGCTGTATGTATGTTCGAGCTGGTCGTCCTGCTTTTGATCGGCCATATGCGGGGGTCCATTGGAGTACATCACTTATGAACTCGTCCCTGCTTCTCTAGCAGTGTCCTGCATGTTTGTTTCGTCTCACTTGGATAGTTTTCGTGAATTTTTAAACGAGTAATCTGTAGGCAATATTTTAAACAAGTAAGACCTCATTTCTTTGCACACAGTTAAATGGTTTCAAGTATTTCTATCAAACAGTGCCCGTGGTGTAGTCGTTATCGTCGTAGGAAATGGACACGACGACACGAGTTCAATTCCTGGACGAGACTGATTGCATTTCACATAGCACTAATACCCTTGGGAAAGGTATGAATCCAATTATTCTCCCTCCAGCTATGGGTAAATAGTAGGACAGACTAGGTTCTTCAGCCTTGGTTAGGCAACTAGTCTAGGAGAAGGAAAACTCTGAAATCAAACCTGTTAAACTCCGCTTAAAAATTGACTTTGTGTCATATCCTGCCCGAGCGGAGGGGTTGGTAAATAGGATCAAACAGTAATTATTTTATTTGCGCACAGTTGAATGGTTTCAAGTATTGCTATGAAACACTAACAATTCAATTTAACATTAATTATTTATTTGCACATAGTTAAACTGTTAAACAGTTCTATTTAACCCAAAGATGAGACCCTAACAGCATAACTATTCCAGATAACAGTGGAAGTAGGAGTAATGGTAATGAATGAGTACTCCACATTCCCCAAAGCTTTAGAACTGAAGCCTCACCATCGGATAAACTGTTTGGTGTCATACCCAGAACAGACAAGGTTAGCGTGGGCATTAAATAACCCTCAAAGGAATGCACATCTGTAAACATCAACACGTTCTAATCCATTGAATCAAGTTTACCATTGAGAAATAGTTTCCAACTGAAAATTAAGAGGATTCGTCTTTATCGCTGACTCACTTTCATCCCAGAACCAATTAGGCCTCCAATTCTAATTTGTTGCCCTAGGCGAAACGTTCATGTTTCAGCTCAACATTTTATAGATCTTGAAAAGAGTAACTAACAGGTAAGCCAAATATTTTCTATAAAACAAAAACACATTGTTTTATATTGACCCAATCTTAAAGTAACCATAGGAGATATGAGCGGGATTTTCCAGTCAACTTCATAATCTCAAAACCTGTTTTCGTAATAAACAGGTAATAAGTAGGGTAAAGAAAGGAACAGTGGCAAAAAGCCAAAGGAAGAAGGACTTATTACTTTTGCCCAATAATATATACGGACATGAACTCTATTGTTTCATGCCCAATTCTTAATCATCAAAATACTATTTACGAATCAGCCTGCCTCACGACCTCGCTTCTGTTTGATATTACTAGGAAGTTGGGATCAGCATCAATACTTAGTAATATTTTGCTCATTCGATAATTAGGTGTAATCAATACAGTAAAAGTCATCCATTTTGTATGCCACCCACCGATACTGAATTACATCAATCACACGATACGTCGACAATTGGCTTCCTTCCTCTCTCTCTCTCTCTCTCTCTTTCTCTGTCTCTGTCTCTCTCTCATTACATCTCTTTATTCTATACACATATACACATAAATGCACACACACACACACATATACTCAAGCACACACACACACGCACACACATACGCACACATAGTCGTTTTGTACTTGGCAGACAGTTTAATTTGAGATGACACAGAAGAAGATACAGAGAAAGACCGTCAAACAGAAAATTAAGGGCGGTCTCCCATATGTGAAGTTGTTCAGGATGTTTCAAATGAAGCGTTAGTTAGAGGAAAGGTCGCCAGGCGAATTATTTTCTGGGCCTGAGGAAATTCTATTTCTTGTTCCACGAAAGGTTGGCTCTGTCTCACGTCAGTTATTAACACATTATTTACACAGGTTTGTGTGTGCGTGTTTGTATATATATATATATATATATATATGTGTGTGTGTGTGTGTGTGTGTGGAAATGTACCAAGCTTACAAAATTTTGCTGAGGATGTAATTCACTGTAAGAACATAAATATTATTATTACAGTTTGTGGCTTTGTATGCTCACCAGTAGTATGTTGTGGTTTTAACTGAAGGTAAATTATTTGATTGGGTTTTATGGCATATCAACCATTGTAGGTTATTTAATGCCAAATCCTCTTTATACATATATATTAAATATATATAATTTGGTTGGGTTGGGTTTTATGGCATATCAACCATTGTAGGTTATTTAATGCCAAATTCTCTTTATACATATATATTGAATATATATGATTTGGTTTGGTTGGGTTTTATGGCATATCAACCATTGTAGGTTATTAAATGCCAAATCCTCTTTATACATATATATTAAATATATATGATTTGGTTTGCTTGGGGTTTATGGCTGTAATGCACTTGTTGCACCGTTCCAACAACTTCTTCAAGGCCTCATGGAAGTCCTCTTGTGTGAGCGTGTCAATGAACTTCGTCACAGCCTCTTTCATCTCCTCAATTCTCTCATAACGACAGCCTCTGAGCTTAGGGAATAAGCAAAAGTCACTTGGAGCAAGGTTATTAGAACGTTTCTGGCACAGACTATTTGACCAAGGTGGGCATCCAGACAGTTCGTCACCCTCTCTATTGTTCAGACCTTGCTCCCAGTGACTTTTGCTTATTTTGCTTATTGTGATACATTTTAATATATTTTGATTCATTCATTACATTGTGGTACATTTTAATATACCGTGATACATTCTAATACATCGTGATTGATTATACTACATTGTGACGCATTTTAATACATCTGAATACATTGTGACACATTTTGATACATTTTGATTCATTTTAATACTTTATTGTACATTTTAATACAATGTGATACATTTTAATACATGGTGATACGTTTTAATACATTTTGATACATTTTAATTCATTTTAATACATTGTGGAACATCTTAATACATCTGGTTCATTTTTGTACTTTATGATAGTTTTAATACATTGAGATCATTTTAATACTTTGGGATACATGTCAATAAATTGTCATACATTTTAATTCACTTTAATACATCGCGGTACATTTTAGTACACTGTGATAAATGTAATACTTCATGATCATTTAAATACATTATGAAACATTTTAAGACATTGGGAAACATTTTGATATCTGACGATCATTTTAATACGTTGTAATACATATTGATACTTTGTGGAACATATTAATACATTGTCGAACAGTTTAATAAGTTTTTATCATTTTAGTACATAATGAGAGTTTTAATACTCTGAGATCATTTTAATACATTGTGAGACATTTTAATACATTAACTAGTTAGAGTGTTCGCCTATGGCTCAGGAGACCTGGAAACTTATTTAATGATCCTCGTATGTGTGGATGAGATAAATAATTAGAGAGATGGAGAGAGAGTGGGGGATAGGTGAAAAATTAACGTCTGTGGAGTGGTTTCGTGTCACAAACTTTGTGATGGAATCATTCTGCCTGTCAAATGTTTAAACAGGGATTTGGTTTGTTCTTCTCGGGTCGTCATCTTTCTTATCATGAAGTAATAAAAAAAAGAAGTGATTCAGACCAGATGCTAACAGAAACTTCAAACTGTAGGTTCAATTTATTTATTCATTTGTTTCTATATCTTTTCAATTAAACACTCCTTCCATAATCAAAACAATGTAACGAGGATGTGTGTTTCGAAAAATGCTATGACGGAAGAGGCGGAAACAAAAACAGAAACTGAGCAGGAGAAAGAGTAAGAGAGAAAAACAGAGACTTACACTTGCTTATTACATAGGAGAAAGAGAATACGTGTGTCTCAGATGTTAGATAGATTATATGCAAGTATAAGTGGGGATTAAGCTTGCAATCTGTCTATATATACATATATATATATATATATATATATATATATATTATAATATATTATATTATAAGAGTGTTGGTTGTCACTAAATCACTTTGTAGGTATGTGTCAAACCAAGTGCAATGTTATATGGAGAGTGCTCAATATCTAGGACAGAGCTATTATATAATAATTATAAATAAATATATATTAGATATATATATATTTAATCCATGGAAAATAGTTTGCAAACCTGGATTTCATGAAGTTTTTTGCTAAACAACAATCATCAGGCAGTTAAGAAGATGGAATGAATTGAAAATTGAAAATATTTATATCATAACATATTATATATATATTTGCAATATATATATGTTTACCGATGATTCAACAAATATTTAACAGCAAACGAAAAAAAAGGAAATTATTAATTTTCTTTGGCCAACGCTTGTTTCGATGTGTTGTTGGAGTTTTTGACGACGATCGTTGGATGTGTTGTTGGAGTTTTTGTTGTTGGAGTTTTTGTTTTGACGACGATCGTTGGATGTGTTGTTGGAGTTTTTGTTGTTGGTGTTTTTGTTTTGACGACGATCGTTGGATGTGTTGTTGGAGTTTTTGTTGTTGGAGTTTTTGTTGTTGGTGTTTTTGTTTTGACGACGATCGTTGGATGTGTTGTTGGAGTTTTGGTTGTTGGAGTTTTTGTTTTGACGACGATCGTTGGATGTGTTGTTGGAGTTTTGGTTGTTGGAGTTTTTGTTTTGACGACGATCGTTGGATGTGTTGTTGGAGTTTTTGTTGTTGGAGTTTTTGTTTTGACGACGATCGTTGGATGTGTTGTTGGAGTTTTTGTTGTTGGAGTTTTTGTTTTGACGACGATCGTTGGATGTGTTGTTGGAGTTTTTGACGACGATCGTTTTTAAAGTAGAATATGTTGTAAGTAGCGTTATTGTTATGCAAACAACAAAACATTTCCTAGACTCGAACACCGACTGCCCCGTTGCGTAATGGCTAAAGCAGTGGACCGCAACATCATAATGAGTTCAAACCTTAGTCGGGTTATTACCATATTTACCCAACCCCTCCGCTCGGGCAGGATATGACACCAGGTCAATTTTTAAGCGGACTTTAACATGTTTTAATACAGAGTATTCCTTCTCATAGACTAGTTGCCTCACCAAAGCTGAAGAACCCAGTCTGCCCTACTATTTACTCATAGCTGGAGGGAGAATAATTGGATTCATACTTTTCCCAAGGGTATTAGTGCTATGTGAAATGCAATCAGTCTCGTCTAGGATTTGAACTCAAGTCGCCGTGTCCATTTCCTACGACAATAATCATTACACAACGGGCACCTCCAAGTCAGGTTATTACGTTCACTTTCCGACTAAAACCTGAGGGAAAGGTAGGAACCCCCTTATATCCCCCCCAGCAATGGGTTTAATTGGTTGGTTGGTTTTTTATGGCATATCTGCCTCTGTAGGTTATTTAACGCTAAATCCATTTTATGCAAATAATCAGATCTATTTCAAACAACTCAGTTTAGCATGAATACAGGGTTTAATTGCCAAAAACATTTCTATTTCAAGCTATTCAGTTTATTCAAACAGTTCTAATTCAGCTAATTCAATTTAGTATAAGTACATATTTTGTTTACACTCAGCTAAATGTCAAAACAATTCTATATTAAACAATTCAGTTTAGTGTAAGTACAGTTTCAATGTTAAAAACAGTTCCATTTTAACAATTCAGTTTAGCGTATGTACGCAGTTTAAATGTCAAAACAGTTCTTTTTCTAACAATTCTGTTCAGCATAAATACGCAGTTTAAATGCAAAAAAAACAGTAACGTTAGGAAACCACGTTTTAGTTCTATTTAACCCATAGATATACTCTTATGAGGCGCTACCACTCCGGGCCAGAGTGAACCTGGGAGCGATGGCAATGAAGGGTTACTCCACATTCCCCAAAGTTCCAGCATCACTGGAACCTCACCATCAGATTATTTAGTGTCATATTCAGGACACTCGTTGGTGGGGTCTTACCCCTCTGCAGAGAAGCAGTCGGTGTATTCTACAAGCAATGGGTTTAATATTAATCTTGTTCTACGATGATTTTGGCATTAAGGATTATGTTATTAAACAAGGAAACCAAACCAAACCGTCTGTTGCTTCCATTTTAACGAAGAATAAGAAAGAAAATCGAGACAAATTCTGGAAAGATACCTGCGCAAAGCTGTTCGGATAACAGAAATGTATCGTGGTAATTTTGGAACAGAATAACTAATAATTTATATAATGTCTCACATTATGAATATCTCTTCTCTACAACATAGTGCCAAACGGTTTTCACAAATCATCTTCATCCTTCTATTCTCATCAATTATTACACAGCAGGTGGCTTTTATGATTCATAACTCTAAACCAAATAAAAGATAAATAATCATCATTATCATGTCGTGCCGCTTTCAGGATATCCCTGACTGTGTGCAAACAATTGTCATATTTGAGTGCAATGAAATTAGCTCTGACGCATTAAAAAAAACCTACAAACTAATGACTTACAAATAATATGTAAAACCATTTAACTGTAGGTGAACAAATAAGTTTTGGCTCTTTTTAAAAGTCCTCTACAAACTATGCGGTTATCATAATCATCATCATCATCATGTCGTGCCGCTAGCACAGATATCCCTGACCCTCTCTCGCCACTTCTCGCTATCGTTCATCGCCTCTGGCAGGTCTTCAGGGCTACATCCCGTATCCTCATAGAGCAGCTGTATGTATGTTCGAGCTGGTCGTCCTGCTTTTGCCCGGCCATATGTGGGGGGCCATAGGAGTACATTATTTATGTGCTCGTCCCTGCTTCTCCAGCAGTGTCCTGACGAACCAGGCATGCAGGACACTGCTGGAGAAGCAGGGACGAACAAAAGACAAATACTACCCCAAATACCTACGTGAATACTAAGGACATTGTCGTATTTAGTGAAATAGTGTATGGAAACAAAGGTGTGTTTTGTTTTCTAAATACTACGTGGCCTCAAAAAACTTAATAGATTTGCCAAAAGCCCTGATTTTCCCAAAGCATTAGGAAAATCCTGACTTTACCAACACCAAACAAGAATTATTTAATGTTTCTGGTCTCTGTATTCTCGGGTATCTTTTTCTTTTTGTTTAAATTTCTGATCTCCTTATTCAGACCGAACTGTATCCCGGGGCAAGGTGGGGTGTGTGCACTCTGGCGAAATAATTAACGGCTGTCAATAGTGTAATGTAAATAAAAGAAACCTACAACATTATGCCATATAATTCCCGAGCTGACGTATGTCGTCTGGTGGCTGAGCAGTATGATAGTAAGTCTAACGTAAAGTTGGGCGGGTTTCGATCTCAGCTTGAAGCATCCTGCGTGTCTAGCCACACGGAAGAGTTGTGATACAACGAAACAGTCTCTCTGTGTATGACAATATATGTATATATATATTTATGTATATATTATTTGTCTAAATCTCTGAAACTTGATAAGTTTTATCACTAAACCAGGCACCTGAATCCGTGGCTTCATGTATCCAGACGGATATATGGCTCAACAGATATAAGCTAAAGTGTTTCTAAGTAAAATCATATGGAGGCTGCAGGTCGAAAATGAGAAGTTTTAGGCATGAATGAAATACACGCGGAACCACCATTCCCGTGTGATTGCGTAAAAAACGGTTACTATTAACGCGCAATAACATCAACGGCCGAAAGTAAACATGTTTTCTTTAGTTTTTATTTAATCACAAACTGCACACTAAAAATGAAGATTATCGTCCAATGTAGTCTCTGCTCCTAATTGATCTGGCGTATATATATATATATATATATATGTGTGTGTGTGTGTGTGTGTGTGTGTGTGTGTGTGTGTGTGTGTGTTATTCTCTTTCCGGTGGCAAAAGCTGCTTGGTAGCGCCAGGGATGGCAGTACCGCCTTGAGCTACCGAAACTGTGTTATCACCAGTGGTTGGCGGCTGATGAGGGCAGGGTATCGCACGTGCTTTCACACGTATGATGAAAATTAGTATATATATATATATATACATTGGGTTGAATACCGTGGATTGTTTCTTTTGTAAAATCTTCAAGTGAAGACGTTTAAGTCTTTTCATTTCTTACTTCCGGGTCAAGTTAGCAAGATCCTTTTTGTCGTGAGTTTATATCAACGTTTGGGCTAATAAAGGGATCTTTCTTACCAACTTGACCCAGAAGTAAAAATACTTGTGAGAAGACTTGAACGTCTTCACTTGAAGATTTTAAAAAAGAAGCAATCCGCAGTATTCAGCCAAACCTGTTTAGATTATTATTTGCCTTAATATATATATATATATATATATATATATATATATATATATATATATATATATATATATTGGTGGGTACATCAAAATCCAGATTTGAAACTTTTGACTTCACTATTCTTTTAACGATCGATGTCTGAGTTAAATCTCTTTTTTTTTCGTTAATTTCAATAGTCATCTTATTTCAATAACCAGACAACGAAAAAAAAAAAAAACGATGACAAAAAAAGGTTGCTTATCAGGTCATGTTGACCCAACAGCAAGCTAACTTTCAGGGTTAGCTAAAAGAACTGATACACGTTCTGCTTAATATCGCATCATTAAACTATTGCCCGAACGCTGTCAGTGCAATTCAAGCGTAAAGGGAAAAAACATCGAAGCCCCTCGACATGAGAACAGTCTAATCGCAAGATAAAGGTAGCAAGTGGGAAAAAAAGTGATAGCAAAGGTTACAGGGAATTTCAGAACTGGAGACGTGTACAGTCTCATGTGTCAGATGTTTTGAACTTCCTTCTCCTGGATGTGGGGTTAAGAATAAACAGTGACTCTTATTTGTAACCGTATTAATGACATTAGCAGAGACAGTTGGCTATATATAAAACAAAAATAATTCAGCTTGATTATTTGCCCTGCAGCACACGACGTTGTATACCCACCGCAGTTTCGATGAAAATTGGACGAACAAATTCTTTAAAACATTACTGGGCTTTTATGGCTTATCCAGTTCTAAACCAAAGTGAACTCGATATATATATATATATATATATATATATATATATATATATATATATATATGCAAGTTCTGTTAAATACTACGGACTGCCTCTTTTTTATGATCTTGAAGTGATGACGTTCAAGTTTTCTTAGAATTCTTTTTTATTTTTATGTTGAGATGTTGGAAATATGATGAATAGTAAGAAAACTTGAACGTCTTCATCTGAAGGTCATAAAAAAGTTGCAGTCCACGGTATTCAACAGAACTTGTCTGTTAAACAATTTGCTGCCTATATAAATATGTATGTATGTATGTATGTATGTCTAGCCACACTGAAGAGTTGTGATACAACGAAACAGTCTGTCTGTGGATGACAATATATATATATATATATATATATATATATATATATATATATATGCGTGTGTGTATATGTGTCATTGTGTGTGTGTGTGTGTGTGGTTAGGCAGAAGTCGTTCATTTAAGCATGTTTCATTAAATAGTAAAGACAAATTTTGTCTGTATAATTTATTTAAGATCCTTTCGAGTGTCCTGATAAGTGTCTTGTTTTCAGATTGGAATTGGTTGGTGAATTTATCAAAATTGCCCCGAGCGCTTTCGGAGCCTTCATAGGCCATCATCAGGGGTTGCTTGCTTGTTTAAGAAGCGTTGTTTTTTTAAATGAGTTTTGAGTTTTTATGACACAACAAGATTATACGAACGCAGAGTTGGATAAAAACTGAGTTGCTGATGAATTTAAAACAGAACGCTATCAACGGAAATAAAATACAATCAAGGAATACGGAATATTAAAAAAATACCATAAGCGTTTCAAAACATTGTCGCTATTTTCAAAATTAATTCTATTGATTTCATATTTTTTCTAGGAAGGTTACTAGGATTTGTTGTCGTAGTTTATCGATTTCGTGTACGATTATAGTGGATTTCAACTAGAATTTTTCGAAACTTGGATTTAGGAATAGAAGGAGTTTGAAGATGTAAGGTGATGGAGCAAGTGTCATTAAGGTGCATTGTGAGTCGTTTAGAAAGAGTTGTAGTGGTAAGACCAATATACGCAAAATGTTCTTTGGAGACACAGTCTCCCAAGGGAGATTTGAAAATATATACGACATTGGTTCTATGAAGAAGTTCAGTAGAGAAGGAAGTGTTATTAGAAATAATTAGGTTGGAGGTTTTAAATCTATTGTAGTATATGATAAGTCTAACTTTTTTGGTAGGGTCAGTAGGGAGAACATTTTTTGGCTAAGGTTTTTTAATATATGTTCATCTATCTTATAATTACTATGAAATTGGTTTTTGTTGTATAGGTTTATTGATTGTTTATGGTTTTGGATATTGTCTGTGTTATGTTGTTCAGGTTTATTAATGAATTGTTTAATTTAGGTATCAACGATGTAGTTGGGAAACCCATTATTAATAAGGGTTTGTTTTATATTTTAAAGTTCTTTAAGGAAGATAGTTCATGAGGAGGATAGTAACTACAGAACACTTATCAGGAAGCTCGAAAGGATCGTAAATAAATTATACAGATAAAATTTGACTTTACTGTTTAATGAAACACACACACACACACACACACACATATATATATATATATATACATATATATATATATATATATATATATATATATATATATAAGTGGGTATATATATATTTGTATCGTGGGTTGAGTGTTCGCCAATGATCCAGGAGACCAGGATTCAATCCCAGGTCGAGTCATACCAAAAACTAAAAAACTGTACTTGATTCCTACACGCTTAACACTCACCATTATAAGGTCCGGGTCAAGAGTAAGTGGAGCAACCCAGGAAAGAAGTAGTGTCCTTCCTTACACCTCGGTGTAGTAGCTATTGGAAACGAGCCTTCTGGTCCCCCTTGACTACGGTCGGCCAACTTTCTTAACACACACACACACACACACACACATATATATATATATATATATATAAATATATTTAATTCATGGAATATAGACTGCGACCGTTGGTTTCATGGAATTTTTTGCAAAACAACAATCATCAGGCATTTAAGAAAATGGTATAATATGGAGAGTATAATCACAAAGTGATTTAGCGGAAACAAACACTCATATATATATATATATATATATAAGTGTTTGTAAATATGAGCCTTTGGTACACACACATATATATATATATATATATATATATATATATATATATATATATATTGTTTATCATTAGGTTAAGTTTATTCCTGAGAAGATCTGTGGGTGAACTGGAAAATATGTTCGAAAATGACTGAATGCTGCCATAATTTTTCGTGTAAACATCTCTAAGTGATTGCTGACAAAAGGAGGTTATGTGTTCTTGACATTCTCCCTCATCTTCCCTAATAATATTGTTTTTGAAGTATTCTTTGTCAATATACTCCCCAGTATGTTTTCGTGTGTTCATATTATCAATTTCTCTTTATATATATATATATATATATATATATATATATATATATATATATATGTTTGTCTTTTTCTAAAGCTGATTTTCCCGCGTCTTTTTCTTTAATAAGAAAATTTTCCTGCTCCTCAAATAATACTGTTTTTGAGTATTCTATGTTTGTTTATATTGTTCCTGTCTGTCTGTCTTTATCTCTATCTCTATCTCACCCTGTTTCTGTCTTTCTTTCTCTCTCTCTCTCTCACTCTTTATCTCTCTCTTTCTTTCTCTTTCTTTTTCTCTCTCTCTATATATATCTATCTCTCAATCTCTTTCTTTCTTTCTCTCTCTTTCTTTCTCTTTCTCTTTCTCACCCTCTCTCTCTCTCTATCTATCTCTTTCTTTCTTTCTCTCTCTCTCTCTCTTTCTCTCTGTATTTCTCTCTTTTTCTCTCTGTATTTCTCTCTCTCTTTCTCTCTTTCTCTATCTTTCTTTCTCTCTTTCTCTCTCTCTCTTTCTCTCACTCTTTCTCTTTCTCTTTCTCTCTCTCTCTCTCTCTCTCTCTCTCTCTCTCTCTCTTCGTTTATTCATTTCTTCTTCTTTTGCGTATTTTTTGTAAATTTTTTTTTTTTTTTTTACCTTTTCATATTTTTGTCTTTGATATGAAATCTTACCTTTTCACCAAAAAATAATCACTCCAATTCCCCTTCACTGAACGATGTGTCCAGTTTTGTTTTTCCTTTTTGATCTTTTTAAGATCATTTACATAAAAATCTAGCTTTCTTAATTTTCTTTTTTTTTTCTTTTTTTTTCTAATTCTTTCTATCTGAATTCATTGTCTTTCTCTTCTTATTTTTCGTTTTCTTATACAATTTCCTTCTTTACTCTTCTTTTTCTCTCCCATTCTCTTCTTCTTCTTCTTCTTCTTCTTCTTCTTCTTCTTCTTCTTCTTCCATTGTGTTTCTCTTTGTCTTCATTCTCTCTGTATTTCTTTCGTCAACTTTATGCTTCCCATGTTCTTACTCTTCTTTCTTTAAACTGAAGTTCTTCCTGTCCGGAGATTAAGCTAATCTAATCAACAAACGAATCTTACCGTCCAACAGCCGACCAATCCGTATCCGATTAGTGCCGTCTGCCCATTACGCTGACTGCTCATCCAGTCAGCATCTTCAGGAAAAACGTCTTCATCATTCAACTTTAATACTAGTATAGAAATAGCAGACAAAATGACAGATAAAATCCAGTTATCAAAATTTAGCTTATGACACCCAATTGATTATTGATAGCAACAACATCGCTCACCAAGTCAAGCTGCTCAAAATTGTGCAGCTTCGAAATTTTCTCTCTTCTCAGCACATACTGCGGTCAACATTCTAAGATGAGGGTGATAAGTTTATTTTGGTTTGGTAACGTCTTATTGCACATCAACCATTGTTGGCTATTTAATGCCAAATCTATTCTTATTCATATAACCAGATATATTTTAAACAATTTAGTTTAGCATAAATACACCATTTCAATGTAAAAAAAGTTCCTTTACAAAAGAATTAGTTTAGAATAAGTACACAATTTCAATGTCAAAAAACAGTTCTATTTCAAACATTTCAGTTGAACATACAAAAACAATTCTATTTCAAACAATTCATTTTAGCGTAAGTACACTGTTTAGTTCTATTTGACCCATAAATAGGACTCTATCAGGTGCTACCATCCCGGACTAGAGTGAACCTGGGAACGGTGGCAATGAAGGGATGCTCTGCACTCCCCAAAGCTCCAGCATTACTGGAGCCTCACCATCAAACTATTTAGCGTCATGACGCTCGTTGTGGTGGTGGTAGGGGGTCTTACCCTTCTGTAGAGAAACGGTCGGTGTATTCTACAGCCTTAGCCGACTGAACAAGAGAATTGTTTGAATCTTACAATTAAATCTTTTATCTGTTTGAAATGTTCAGAGGGTGTCCTCGTGGTGTAAGGGTTAAAGCGCTGAACTGCGGAATCATAGTAAGCGAGTTCGTATTCCAGTCGTGCTATTGCGTTCACTTTTGGACAAATACCCTTGGGAAAGGTATGAACCCCCTTATCCTCCCAGCTATGGGTTAAATATTACCACTACTGTTCTTCTAGGAGAATGGCCTTGGCATTGAATAACCTACAAAGGTTGATATGCCATTAAACAAACAAGTAAAACAGATCTGCAACGAAATGTTCAGAATCGATAAAATTTTTTGCATGTTTTTTTTTTCGCTCATACTTCATTGAGTAAAAAGGACAAGAAAACCTAAAAAGAAATTTGGAAAATAATTTCCCAGTTTTCTTAAATTGTCGCCAAGTTGTGACACTATTGGTGGCATCCGTTTCTGTGGGTGTGGGTGCCAGTCAGAGAATCCCTTTGTCTGTTTTGGCACGAAACCCACACTAAGGGCGTGTGCGTGAGATCTCCCATGCGACCGGAAGTGGACAAGGGAAGGAAGGTCCGAGAGAGGACAGAAGAAGACAATTAGCAGAAGGGAGCAGCAGAGACCAGTCGATAGAACATGTCAGTCAAGAGATGACAGTCGGGCTGAGTGGAGACCAGTCAACAGAAGTCAGAAAGGCGGCTGGTTGGACCTGTTCACCTACAGACGCCTAGTTGACCAACGCGAGAAGATAAGTCAGCATTCCTTGTGGCTTTGTAGAAATTTCGCGCAGATACACACCTGCGATGCATGGAGAGCTGCACAAAAGTGTTACAAACTTCCCCTCATTGTTTGTTCTTTTTCTTCCACCCTTTCGGTTGTATTTTTGTGTTGGTAAAGAAATGTGGAATACCCCCGGCCAGAGACGAGAAAGACCACTAGAAGATTTTGACGGCCATGAGTTGTTTGGTTCGTTGATAGAGTGGGAGTCGGCCAGCGGTTTATTGTCATAAAGTTGTCACCAAGTAAATAGATACACTTTTACCGACACTTTTATCAACTGCACTAATGTCCTTTTGGACAATCTGGTGATGATAACTTATTGCCTTAAATTTGATATGATTTTTCTGTCTCTTCAAATAAACAAGTTTATGATCTCTCTTGGGAAAGGCTTGGTTTGTGAGAGATATCTCTGAAATATGGAACTGCTTTTAAATACTTCCCTGTTATTCGACGGACAATTGATTTTCTTAATCAAATGTTAGATACACGGTTACCATTTCTTTGATCTTTTTATCTCTTCTTGTGGAAGCTGAGGTCATGCTTTCGTATAGTTTTATCCTGCTAATCATCTCCTGACGTCTGGTTGACTATTTATGTGTATACTGTGATGTTGTAGGCTATGGGCAACCATCCTCTTCTTGATGGTGGAAACTGAAATTCAGGTATTATCCATTGAATGTTGGCTTGTGATACACGAGGATCATTAAATAAGTTTCCACATTTTTTTTGTATGGACACATTTATTGATAGTACACACATGAAAATCTTGTCCCCTTCGAAGTAATCTCCTCCGGCTGCAATGCAGTTGTACCGTTCCAACAACTTCTGAAATGCCCCATGGAAGTTCTCTTGTGTGAGCATGTCAATGACCCTCGTCACAGCCTCTTTCATCTCCTCAATTGTCTCATAACGACAGCCTCTGAGCTTAGGGAATAAGCAAAAGTCACATGGAGCAAAGTCTGGACTTATAGGGAGGGTGAGCAACTGTGTTGATGCCCATCTTGGTCAAATTGTCTATTACAAGGATGGAGTTGTGGACTAGTGTATTGTCCTGGTGGAAATGCCACTGACTCGATTTGAAGAGTACTGGCCTCTTCCGACCGAATCTCTTCCTGAACTCCCTTAAAACCTCAACATAGTGACCCTAACCCTAAACCTAACCCTTTGGCCAATCAACTCTGGTGTACTAACTTCCTTACTCCTACCACACCTTTCATCATCCCTCACAGACTCTCTGCCTCCCTTGAATCTCTTATACCACTCAAAAACTGATGCTCGATTCATGCAAGATGGTCGAAAAGCAGTCTGAAGCATTCCATACGTTTCTCTGGCATAGTTTTCAAGTTTAAAACAGAATTTTTATTGCATATCGTTCTTCTAAAGTGTGCTCACGATCAGATTGCATTTTTGATATTCACCAGCTGTGATAATCAGGCTTTAGTAGGGTGTATTCCAATTCTTGCTGTAGCTGTTGATTTGAAGCTGAAATCCTACAAATTGGTCAGTCATCTTATAAGATATATAACAATAACATACTGAATTTTCAAGAGTCTACAATAATTTTAAATACCTGCACAAAAAAAAAAGACTGGAAACTTTTTGAAGGCACTACGTACAACTATTTTGAACTTATTATTTGTACGAGTTATCAAGAAGACCAGTTTATTTCCCACTGTTTTTAATTGTAAAATGTATTGAAGATCTAAATGAGTTCAATTGGGCCAGAAATACGAACACGTCTTTCTGATTAGGAGGCTAGACTATGAAAAAGTCAATCTTGTAAATAAGCAGCGTTTGAATGTTCAACCGTCTGATTATATAGAGAAAGTAAGAAGGTAGCAGAAAAAAAACATTATCCAAAAAGGGGAATATATCATGATGTAAAGCCAACGTTAACGTTTCGGTTTCAGTAACCATCATCAGTTATGGGTAAATAGTAGGACAGACTAGGTTCTTCAGCCTTGGTTAGGCAACTAGTCTAGGAGAAGGAAAACTCTGAATTAAAACCTGTTAAACTCCGCTTAAAAATTGACCTTGTGTCATATCCTGCCCGAGCGGAGGGGTTGGTAAATAGGATCAGGACTTGGATATCAAAATAGTTCACATAGCAGTGGATGCTTGCTGAGATGACTGGAGCAAATGAGAAATATACAACGAAAAAATACATATATTTCTGCTGGAGCTTTGGGGGAATGAGGAATACCCCTTCATTGCAATCGCTCTTAGATCCACTCTAGATAGGAGAGGTACCACTTGATAGGGTCTTATCTATTGGTCAAATAAAACAAAATTATGAACTAAGGCTAAACTGAATTGTTTGAAATAGAACTGTCTTGTCATTGAAACTGTGCATTTATGCTAGACTGAACTGTTTGAAATAGAACTACTTTTAAATAAAAATAAACTGTGTATTTATGCTAAACTGAATTATTTGAAATAGAATTGTTTTTGAATAATTAAACTATGTACATATGCTAAACTGAATTGTTAGAAATAGAACTGTTTTAACATTTAACTGAATTGTTTTTACATTAAACTGTTTTTAAATAGGAAATTATGCATATACTAAATTGAATTGTTTGGAATTTAATTTGGTGTTAAATTAGTCGAAAAAGGTTGATACGCCATAAACCAACCAACCAACCAACCAACATAGATTATCTCAGATTCTCAGTGGGTATTTTGTTTGTCTGTTCTCGTGCTAGTTTATACCTATCAGTGTAATCAACTTTTGCTGCATCACGACGGTTGAGGGCAATTATTGCAATTAATGTCAAAAAAGGAAAAAAAGGTATCAAACTTCCTTCACTGCACTGAATGACAGTCATATTTGCCGCTACGATAACAATATCATTGTAACTTTTACTCAAGGGAGATAACCGGTAAAATGGCTGCTGCATAATTAGATGATTATCGCACTCAATGACATCAAATAGCATAAAAGACATACAAATTATTTCTCATAAAATAGATTCAAGATAAGAACAACGAACAACAAGGCATAATATTGATAAATAAATGAATAAATAAAATGAATTGGCTACATTTTAAGAATACATTTCGTTTCTTTCATAAATTAAATAAGAATTATTTTGTAAAGATATTCAAATAAAAAGAAATTTACTTTTTTTACTCTTAATTTGAAAGAACAATTCTTGAAAATAAGCTCGTCTTTGTATCCATAACAACGCAATATTTTATTAATTATTAAAAGTCATTGGCGGGGGGGGTGCGGTAAGGGAAGGTGGAGGTGAAAGGAGAGAATACCCAAAATAGGAAATCGATATTAGTAACCATAACAACGTTATAAGGAAACCAACGTCTTCAGTAGAAGTAGAAACAAAACAAACAAAATCGGCAAAACAATATAAAAACAAACAAACAAACAAACAACCCCCCCCCCAAAAATTATAAAAATTCAATGTCTCAAAATACAAAATATTCAAAACGTTACATCATTGAATAATTCAATCTGACTTCTGTAATCTCTTTTTCAAGAAAAAAATAATATGCTCAAGCGTGTACAGGGGTGTCCTCGTGGTGTAATGGTTAAAGTGATTGACTGCGGAATCGTAGTATGCGAGTTCGTACTCCAGTCGCGCTATTACGTTCACTTTCCGGCAAATACTTTTGGGAAAGGTATGAACCCCCTTATCCTCCCAGCTATGGGTTCAATAGTACCACTACTTTTCTTCTAAGAGAATGGATTTGGCATTAAATAACCTAAAGAGAGTTGATATGCCATTAAAAACAAAGAAACCAAACTGAAACCATCAAACGTGTACACACGTGTGTAAATATAAGCATCAATTTAATAGCAGAATCTCTTGGATTCTTCATTAAAAACTCTTCAAACTTTTAAGTTTCACATTTTTGTAGTTGGACTTTAACAGGTTTGAATTCAAAGAATTCTTTCTCTAAAACCAGTTGCCATCATCAACATAATGGCGAGCTGCTAGCACGTCTTTCCCTGACCCTCTCCCGCCACTCGTCTCTATCGTCCATCGCTCTCAGTTGGTCTTCCTAGCTACATCCTGTATCAGTACAGAGCTGTTGTAGATGGAAAATACTTGGTTGCCATACCAAGGCTTAAGTAATCTGTCTAGCCTACTATTTAGCCTTAGCTGGAGGTAGAATAGTTAGATCAATACCTCTCTCAAGGATATTAGTACTTTGGGAAATGCAAACAGCCTCATCCAGGGTTTCAACTTGAGTCACCTTGTCCATTTTCAACGACGATAGCCACTACACTATGGAATTGTTGCCCCTTTTGCAGAACGACGGCTTTTTGTATAGAAAATTTTAAAAAATGCTATAGTTATTCATCTGATTTCATTACTATTTAAATAAAATGTTTGGTTTAATGGCATACCAAACTTTGTAGGTTATTTAATGCCAAAGCTATTCTAGAAGAATAGTAGTGGTACTATTTAACCCATAGCTTGAAGGTTAAGGGTTTCGTACCTTTCCCAAGAGTATTTGACCGAAAGTGAACGTAATAGCGCGACTGGAGTACGAGCTCGCTTACTATGATTCTGCATTCCATCGCTTTAACCATTACACCACGAGGACATCCCCTGTTTCAGTTCAGAAGAGAACTAAATTCTCAAATGAAAAATGTAAATGAAATGTGTTTTTAGGTGAGTATTTTATCCGGCAGCTTATAAGATATATTGAATTATAAGATATATTATTAAACACAATCATGGAATATATCATAATCTATCATAAAATATAGTGAACGCAAGATATATATATATATATATATATATATATATATATATAAGAAATGGAATAACACATCATAAACTATCATTATCACACATTATGTCACGCTGCCACCACGGATGTCCCTGACACTCTCTCGCCACCCGTCTCTATCGTCCATTGCTCCCGGGAGAACTTCAAAGCTATACCCTGTATCGGCACAGAGCTGTTGTATAAAGGTTCTAGCGGGACGTCCTGCATTTACTCGTCCATGTAAAGGGGTCTACCGGAGTATATCATTTATGAGTTTGTCCCAACTTCTCCAGCGGTATATCGCATGTCTGGCTCTTCTAACTTTGATATTTTTTCGTGATGGGTGGTAGGAGCTGTTTCGTGCGGTGCTGCCTCCAGGACTTGTTCAGTATTGCTAGCAGCATTCTTGTGTAATTGCCGTCAAGCTTTTTCTCCATACGTTTAGTTAGCGTCCATGTAATGCATCCATATAGCAGTATCGATACGACTGCTGCTTGGAAAAACTGCCTTTCATTTCATGGGTCAGGTCAGACTTCTATATGACCGATAGTATATCGATAACTGTCCATGCCTTTGCTAGTGGCGGGTGGATGTCTTTCTCGGTTGATGAGACACTGCTTCCTTGGTAGGTAAACTTATCAACTAGTTTCAGAGAACTACCATTTAGTGTGGAGATATCACCTCTTTTGTAAAATACAGTTTGGCTCACAATATAAGACAAGGTAAAAAAAATTCTCTCTGTGCCGTAAAAAAAAGTGATGCACCGGAAGATAGTGACCTATGAACTGCATGATAGTTATTTCCGCTCGATGACGATCACACCTGCCATTCCGAAGATAGCGGAAGTGATACATCCTAATGGCCAATAATCGAAAGAAATCGCGCATGTGAGCACGGCTGATAATATAGGACAAGGTGAAGGTCCCACTTCAAAGTGATGCACCGGAAGAGAGTGACCTCTGAACTGCAGGACAGTTATTTCAGCTCGATGACGATCACTCGGGCCATTCCAAAGATTGCGGAAGTGACACATCCCGATCGCCAGATATCGGAAGAAATTGCGGAGGCGTGGAGGCGTGTCCATATCTCCGCGTGGGAGTTTGAAGGTAATATAAGGCCGACGAATTGAACAGAAGGCAGTGAAAAGATTCCGCTGTTCACGAAGCTGACCTCGTCGTCACTCTGTGTGCGTTGTCTCGGCCATCGTCTACTTACATCGAAGAGTTCAAGCCTCATAGACGAACGATTCTAATTCCTCTCCTGACTACTCCTACTTCACACAAGCGTCCGTCGAGAAAATAAATATATATTGTTATATATGAATTCCGTGTTGTCTTTTGTTTGACCAGAGAGCGGAACGTAACATTTTGATTAAAGCGCGTGTATTCCGTCTATATTGTCATGGGAGCCTATGCCAGCAGTTGCTCGTTCCAGACTATGTAGCAAGATTTTGGCCTGAGCGGGTATATTTGCCAGAAGGGCTATGTTATCGGCGTTGTCCGCATCTGAAATTGTTTGTGCGGGGTATCTTCTGTTTTTTTTCCTTTGCCAGCTTGAAATTGTTGTCTTTCATTTTATCAATAGATGTTCGAAGCCAGCACCCAGCAGAGTGGGCCCCAGGCCCCCCGATTGAGCAGTTGGGGATCAGACGAGTTAGAAATAAAACCCTTTCAATAAAAGTGAGAGGTATATTTTTCTCAAAGACTGTGTCGCTCATCTTTATTGTGTCATCGTTATGATTATGTATGCAGATGTATATGCATAAGAGTATACAACAATGGTACGGTCAGTGACCCTGGTTTTCATGCAATTGTCAGATAGAGTGAAGGTATTAGAAGATTAATATAGTTAATTAAATGTTCAAAAAGTGGGGTTGTTTGTGTTATTGAATGTTAGCATGTTGGTTTATGTGCTGTCGCTCGCACATACATATATGCATATGTACTGGCATGCAGCTTTACATATTTCCACTGTCTGTTGATGGGAAGAGGAGGGGGACAAAGGAAGAGAGTGTGAGAGCAAAATTTAACAATACTGCAAAATTTGGTCCTTCATTAACTTACCAAGTGTATGAGAGAGAGAGAGAGAGAGAGAGAGAGAGAGAGATGTATGTGATTGACTTCTTTGAATATATCCTCAATTTTGAAAATTTTCTAAAAATAATTTGCCCACAAAGAGTTAAAATAAAAAAAAGATAAATAGATACGGGGCTAATGTGTCTCCTTGTAGCACACCTGCTACCATGTCGAAGTAGTGTGTCTCCATCCGGGGAGCGGGCTTTTACTTTTATGTTTTTATACAGCATCATTATGACAGCGACGGTATATTGAACACAGTTATAAGATATATCTTAAGATATTATTGTATGCATTGAACACAATTATAAGATATATTATAAGATATTATGAAATATATTGAAATCAATTATAATATAATTATAATTATAATATAATATATATTAAACACAATCATAAAATGTGTAAGATATAAAATGTGTTGAAAACAGTTAAAACATATATTCAAAGATATCATAAAATATATCAAACACAATTATAAAATATATTATAAGATATTATAATATATATTGAACATAATTATAAGCTATATTATTGGATATTACGGGAGGTGCCTATGGTGTAATGGTTATCGTCGTAGGAAATGGACACGGCGCCACGTGTTCAAATCCTGGACGAGACTGATTGCATTTCACATAACACTAATACCCTTGGGAAAGGTATGAATCCACTTATTCTCCCTCCAGCTATGGGTAAATAGTAGGGCAGACTAGGTTCTTCAGCCTTGATGAGGCATCCAGTCTAGGAGAAGGAAAACTCTGAATTCAAACCTGTTAAACTCCGCTTAAAAAATCGACCCTGTGTCATATCCTGACCGAGCGGAGGGGTTGGTAAATATATATATTATTGGATATTACAATATATATTGAACACAATTATAAGATATATTATTAGACATTAGAATATATATTGAACATAATTACAAGATATATTTTTGGATATTACAATATATATTGAACACAATTATAAGATATATCATCATCATCATGTCGTGCTGGTAGCACGGATATCCCTGACCCTCTCTCGCCACTTTTCCCTATCGTTCATCGCCTCAGGCAGGTCTTCTGGACAACATCCCGTATCCTCACATAGTTGCTGAATGTATGTTCGTGCTGGTCGTCCTGCTTTTGCACGGCCATGTGTGGGGGTCCATAAGAGTACATCACTTATGAGTTCATCCCTGCTTCTCCAGCAGTGTCCTGCATCTCTGGTTCGTCTAACTTGAATATTTTTCGTGATAGGAGGCAGGTGGCCGTACAGCTGGTGTCTTGTGTCTGGAAGATAAAAATATTGTGAAGAAGTAGTAACCAATGAATATACTTCAGTATCTTATAGATTTGAAGAACTATATTTATTTCATTATCTAGATAAGATTAAGCTCAACTAGCTTAAAAAAAGGGAAATTTAAAAGGGGAGGAAAGGGAAGGGAAAAGAGAGAAACTAAAACCAGGTGGGGAGCAAAAAGAGAAAAAAAATTTTAAATAAAAAGAGAGAAAATTTTGGGAAAATCAGCAAAATAAAGATAAAAAAAACAGTCTGAATTATTTCTAATAATGTGATTGGTTTGCATTAACATCCTCATCTTTGTTGTTTTCATTTTTTCGTGCACACAATCATTAAATCGCTTTAGGTAAAATTACGCAAGAATTCTTCCAGCATTTAATTAAGACAATCATTCTTTCCTTCTTTTTAATTGCATATCAACCTTTGAAGGTTATTTAATGCCAAAGCTATTCTCCTAGAAGAACAGTAGTGGTACTATTTAACCTATAGCTGGGAGGACGGTGATATCAACTGGAAGACTTGGAAATAAGAAGACAAGTGGTGACCAGCCAGACTACAGTATTATTAAGATCGGCTAGAATACTGAGAAGAGTCCTGGAGACTTGAGGAGATTTGTTGTCTCTCAAACTCCAGTGAGAAACCATCAGCGAACGCTGGTATGAAAAACTTTCAAAGGAATGAAATAATAATAATAATCTGAAAGAATGTGAAAAGAAGGATGAGTACCTCGACCTTGCAAGAGAATTGAAAGTGACGATTGTGCCAATTGTGATTGGTGCTTTAGACACAATAACTAAAGGATTATTAAAAGGCCGAGAGGACTTGGAAGTTTGCGGACGGGTAGGGACTATCCAAATGGCAGCATTGCTGAGACGAGTCCTGGAGACTTGAGGAGACTTGCTGTCACTCAAACTCCAGTGAAAACCCATCAGCTAACACTGATGTGAAAAACTCTAAAGGAATAATAATAATAATAATAATAATAATAATAATAATAATAATAATAACTATAGTGATAATGATAATAGGAAAATACGAAGGAGGACTGATTACAGCCATCAGAAACAATGCTGATAACACGATGGACAACAGAATGACAGTAACTAAGAAACAACTCTGTGGGCATTTTAAACGACGAATAAACATCTCACTCGAAAAAAAACCTGGACGAGGCTAAGGAAAGGAAACTTTGAGAATGAAACAGAATCTCTTCTAATAGCAGTACAAATCAACGCCATAAGAAGCGAGAATAGATAAGACGCAACAAAATAGCAAATGTAGGCTATGCTGTGACAGATGAAACCATCAATCACATAATTAGCGAATGCAGCAAATTAGCACAGAAGGAGTATAAGACTAGACACGACTGGGTGGGCAAGGTGATCCACTGAGAGATGTACAAGAAATCTAAGTTTGACCATATGAACAAATAGTATATACACAACCCAGCATCTGTCCTAGAAAATGACACATAAACTCCTATGGGACTTTGACACACAACCCGTTCACCTAATCTCGGCCAGAAGACCAGACCTTATAATAATCAACAAAAATAGAGAATTTGCAAAATTGTGGACTTTGCTATCCCGGCTGACCTCAGAATAAAACTGATAGAAAGTGAAAGAAGGATAAGTACCTTGACCCTGCTAGAGATTTGAAAAAAACTTTGGAACATGAAGGTGACAATTATACCAATTGTGATTGGTGCTTTTGGTACAGTAACTAAAGGATTATTAAAGGGACTGGAGGACTCGGAAGTTGGTGGACGAGTGGAGACCATCCAAACGACAGCGTTGCTGAGAACGGCCAGAATACTGAGAAAAGTCCTGGAGACTTGAGAAGACTTGCTGCCACTCAAACTCTAGTGAAAGACCATCGGCTAACGCTGATGAGAAAAATTCTAAAGGAGAAATAATATTAATAATGTACTCACTATGAAATCATCAAATGAAAAAAAAAAAAAATGAAGAAAAAAAAAAGAAAACAGAAAAAATGAAATCAAATTCACTGACCCATCTTTTACTGAAATTTCTGATTTTCATTTCAATCGTAGCATTCAGATTTATTTACATAGAAATTTGTTCGATCTTTCGTGCGTAAAGTTCCTTTTCATATATATAAAGTAAGTAAAGTTGGCGACCAGAAGGCTCCCTTTTCAATAGCTACGACACCAAGATGTCGGAGAGGGCGCTGCTCCTTTCCCTGAATTGCGCCACTTTACCCTTGATACGTACCTTATAATACTGAATGTTAAGCAAGGAGGTATCAAGTACCATTTTTAAAGTCTTTTGTGTGACGCGACCTGGGAATGAACCTAGGTCTCCCGGACCATTGGCGAACACTCTACCCACTAGGCCATATATATAAAAGATCACTAATTCACCTATTTGTTGATCTGCTTATTAATGATAAATTAATTGATGATTACCATATTTACCAACCCCTCTGCACGGGCAGGATATGCATCAGGTCAATTTTTAAGTGAAGTTTAACCGGTTTTTTGAATTCAGAGTTTTCCTTCTCCTAGACCAGTTGCCTTACCAAGGCTGAAGAACCTACTCTGCCCTACTACTTGCCCATAGCTGGAGGGAGAGTAATTGGATTCATACCTTTCCCAAGGGTATTAGTGCTATGTGAAATGCAGTCTCGTCCAGGATTTGAACGCGAGTCGCCGTGACCATTTTCCACGACGATAACCATTACACCACGGGCACCTCTAATAAATTAATTGATGATGTTTCCTCATGATGAGGTCAACATTATCAAGTCGCGCTGCTAGTACAGATTTCCCTGACTCTTGCTCGCCATTCGTCGTTATCATCTATCGCTCCAGGCAGCTCTTCTAGACTACATCCCGTGTCCCTAAAGAGCTATTGTTTGTTATTTTCTTGTTGGTCGGCCAACACTGACATGTCTATGTGAAGGGGTCTAGAGAAGAACGTCACATATTAGTTCGTCCTTACTTCCCCGACAATGTCTCGCATGTCTTGTTCGTATTATTTGGATTGTTTCAGAGATTGGAGATAAGTGATGGTACAACAGTTCTTTCGTGGGATGCTGCTTCTAGGATTTATTCAATATCGCTGGTAGCACTAGCTTTTTCTCTCCATATGTCTAATTTCTTGATATCCTATTCGCAATATAAGCTTTTGAGAATAAAGCTACTTGTTTAACAGAACAGCTATTTGTTCTCCCCGTGCAAATGAAAATGGCTACTGTAATATATCTTCTTATGCTTTGATGACTTCCGAGAAACTGATTGCTTTGTTTCTCAGGCCAAAGAGACATTGTTGTATAGAGTATATTGGAGAATTGTCCAATCAGAACACGACACGATTGCATTGCATGCTATGTAATTTCAAGTTAAATGATCTTACTCTGCCATACTTTCAAAAGAATTTTTTATTCCGTCTTTACAAATTTACCTAACATAAGTCTTGGAAAAAGATTACTTCTCTCTCTTTTTTCTCCAGAAATGTTAAACATTAAATTTGCCAACATTTTTCTATAATATATGAAAAGATCTGGTCACCATTTGAAAATTTTAAGACACAGCTCTTCGGGAACTGCTGCTGCTGCTGTGAAAGGCTTCAGTGTCAGTTATACTAATAATTTCTCAAGTCTTATAGAATAAAAACCTGTGCAATCGAAAAATTGTGTAGTTATTGGTATAAAATTCAAAATAGGAAACAAACAATATATATAATTTTGATGCCTCATAGAACTAACAAAAGACGAATAGACAACGTTTATTTCACTATTAAATCAGTCTTATGGCACCATATCGATTTTAATAAAAGTGTTCGTGATCAGTCAGAACACATTATATATTCAACCGACAAATTCAGGTAAAATCGATTAGTTTCTATTCGTCTTTTATTGTAGTAAGGATGTAAAAATTTCCGCTCAAAATTCAAAAAACCTCATTTCCTTCCATTGAATGGAAACGGCAAATATATTTCTTTGCTTAACAGTTTAGAGATCCTCAAATCATTTATTGATTGATTGATTAATTTTAATGGCATGTCAACCTGTCAAGTATTATTCTCTTCCTCGAGGTTAGCGAACTGCGTTTATTGTATGTTCTCATTTACATTTTTTGTGTTGTCTTTTGAGATTTTTTTTTTTTTTGGTGGGGGGGAATACGGTTTTATCAAATACAATTAATTGTTTGGTTTAATGGTCTACCTGGCCGTCTGGCATTCGTGCCGGATGGGAGCTCGATCAATGGCAGATTCGAGGCCAAAAGGCCCCCAGTTTCGGCTGGATCACCTTCGGGTGGGCGAGCTGCTTTCTTGACTCCTATGCACCCCTTGTATAGCACTAGACCTCACGATCTAGTTCAAGCAATATTCTGGCATACGTGCCCGGATCTAGATTTAGGTCCGTGATACTGCTTGCACTTTGTGGGTCAATGACTTGCAAGGTTCGAGTCTCGGCTCGTTCCTAACCTTCCACTCCCCTTTATCCCTACTTTAATCGGCCTTCAGGCTTTTGACATTGCATCAAGTCCTGTTGGGTGGGAGGCAGCGACAAATTAAATTAATGGTTTGGTTTGGTTTGTTATGGTTTGGTTTGGTTTGGTTTGGTTTTATGGCATATCAATATTGTAGGTTATTTATAGCCAAATCCTGTTTATTAAATATCAAATATATATGATTTGTAAACATAAGTCAACAAAATTCCAAGTATTGCTATGTATCCCTAACAATTCGATCAAAAATCAGTCATTTGTTTACATACAGTTAAATGATTGAACAGTTTTGTGTGTATCTATAAAATGTGTGTAGAAATCATATATCGAATCTATTGGTAAAAACGGGATTTGGCATTAAATAACCAACAATGGTTGATATGCCATAAAACCCTACAAAACTAAATCATATGTATTTAATATATATGTATAAAGAGGATTTGGCATTAAATAACCAACAATGGTTGATATGCCATAAAACCCTACAAAACTAAATCATATATATTCAATATATATGTATAAAGAGGATTTGGCATTAAATAACCAACAATGGTTGATATGCCATAAAACTCAACCAGACCAAATCATATGTATTTAATATATATGTATAAAGAGGATTTGGCATTAAATAACCAACAATGGTTGATATGCCATAAAACCCAACAAAACTAAATCATATATATTTGATATATATGTATAAAGAGGATTTGGCATTAAATAACCAACAATGGTTGATATGCCATAAAACCCAACAAAACTAAATCATATATATTTAATATATATGTATAAAGAGGATTTGGCATTAAATAACCAACAATGGTTGATATGCCATAAAACAAAACAAAACAAAACAAAACCAATTTACACTCATTAGATTTTTTTTACTTTATTTGTGTATATTTAAACTCATAGCAAAGTAAGATTTTTATAGATATTAATATGTTGTTGTTTTATTGATGTTGATGAAAATATAACAAATCCAGTCAAGTCTAGTTCGCTTAAATGTTGAATAGAGTGCAATGTCGAACACTGATTCATTGAAAGCGCCTGAAATATTACTGCTTTGAAATTTGAGTAAACGGAGGTAACATTATGATATCTAGTTTATATAGCAAATTGAAATCATTTGGTGTAAATAGACCTTTCAAACTTTACAATTTGATTAACCTTTGTCATGAGAATGTTTTTCAAGAAAACAGAAAGTTCCAATTTGCCGTCCCAATTGTGTAAACCTCGAACGAGAATGAACTCTATCAAATTAACCCAACCATTATCTCCTCTGTCTCTCTCTTTCTCTCTCTCTCTCTCTCTCTCTCTCTTTCTCTCTCCCTATCTCTATCTATCTCCCTTTCTCTTTCTTTCTCTTTCTCTCTCCCTATCTCTTTTTCTCTCTCTCTCTTTCTCTCTCTTTCTCTCTCCCTATCTCTATCTCTCTCTTTCTCTCTCTCCCTATCTCTCTTTCTCTCTCTTTCTCTATCTCTCTTTCTCTATCTCTCTTTCTCTCTCTCTCTCCCTATCTCTATCTCTCTTTCTCTCTCTTTCTCTCTATCTCTTTCTCTCTCCCTATCTCTTTCTCTCTCTATCTTTCTTTCTCTCGCTTTCTCTATCTATCTATCTCTATCTATCTCTCTTTCTCTCTCTCTATCTCTCTCTCTCTCTTTTATAAAACGGATGAGATTAGTATATAACATTTCACTTACTTTCTGTACAAGTCTGCTCAAATTCGATAAGCATATGGATATTTTCTGCGAAAGAAAATGAACAGAGGAATTACTTTCTTTTTTTTTTTTCTATATCGTTCTTAGTCATTTCAAGGATTGGTGATTTTGATGGACGGGGGATAAATTTACAGTGACCTGATTCCGACAAAAAGAGTCAAGAATAAAACTTATCGCTTGAAAGTGACTTAAATGAAAGTAGGTTAATATCTGAAGGCTACTTTCTGACAACGAGACAAAGAAAATAAACAAAAAAAAATAGAATTGGAACATACAAGAATCATTAAATAAGTTTCCAGACTTTTTTTGTATGGGCACTTTTATTGATATTACACACATGAAACTCTAGTCCCCTTAGAAGTAATCTCCTAAGGCTGCAATGCACTTGTTGTACCGCTCCAACAACTTCTTCAAGCCCCATGGAAGTCCTCTTGTGTGAGCGTGTCAATGACCTTCGTCACAACCACTTTCATCTCCTCAATTGTCTCATAACGAAAGCCTCTGAGCTTAGGGAATAACCAAAAGTCACAAGGAGCAACGTCTGGACTATAAGGAGGCTGAGGAACTGTCTTGATACCCATCTTGGTCAAATAGTCTGTGACAAGGATGGAGTTGTGGACTGGTGCATTGTCCTGCGAGAAATGCCACTAAGCCGATTTGAAGAGTGCTGGCCTCTTCCGACGGAATCTCTTCCTGAACTCCCTTAAAACCTCAACATAGTAACCCTAACCCTTTGGCCAATCAACTGTGGTGTTCTGACTTCCTTACTCCTCCCACAGCTCTCATCATCCCTCACGGACTCCCTGCCTTCTTTGAATCTCTTATGCCACTTAAAAACTGATGCTCGATTCATGCAAGGTGCTCCAAAAGCAGTCTGAAGCATTCCGTACGTTTCTGTGGCATTTTTTCCGAGTTTAAAACAGAATTTTATTGCATATCGTTCTTCTAAAGTGTCAGATTGCATTTTTGAAATTCCCCAGCTGTGACAATCAGGCTTTAGTAGGGTGTATTCCAATTGCTGCTGTAGCTGTTCATTTGAAGCTGAAAACATAAAAATATGTCAGTTATCTTCTAAGATGTATATCAATAACATAGTGAATTTTCAAGAGTCTCCGACAATTTTTAATACCTGTACAAAAAAAATCTGGAAACATATTGAAGGCACCGCGTATGTTGGTCGTCACAAGATTTCATATGTGTAAGTTGAGATAATACCAATGATGGTGATATATGCGACCTTTTTTCAGTACTTTAGTCTTTTTTTTTTCTCAATTTCCTCTCCACCAAACACGGGGGAATTGAAACCTCGTCGTTGATATCGATTAACAAGATTCGATTCACGATAATAAGCGTGTGGGGAATGACTTCACTAAATCGATACATGAATATTGAACCGAAGCTGATTTTGAATACGAACTGCCGACCATTATCTTTGCTTCATTCAAACCCAATGAAAAATGCATAAACTCGAGTTTCCCTTATCCTCTTTCCTGCTTACAATCATCTCCAATTCGAGCAGTTTTGTCACTATGATAAAACGATAAGTAAAGCCCACAAGCGATCTAGATGCAATGCCAAATAGTTTCCTCCTTTAAATCGATTCTTCCAGCAGACATTCTTCTCAAAAATCAGTCAAAATCGCTCCCCCACCGCGCCAAATAAAAACGACTGCTTGTATGTACGTATTTTTGCTATATGTCTTTGAGTACGGGCGTGTGTAAATAGCTTTACCAACGTGGTTTGTGTGTGTGTGTGTGTGTGTGTGTGTGTGTGTGTGTGTGTGTGTGTGTGTGCGTAACTTGTAGGTTTTATTTATACTATTTACCCAACCCCTCCGCTCGGGCAGGATATGACACAAGGTCAATTTTTAAGCGGAGTTTAACAGGTTTTGAATTCAGAGTTTTCCTTCTCCTAGACTAGCTGCCTCACCAAGGCTGAAGAACCCAGTCTGTCCTACTATTTACCCATAACTGGAGGGAGAATAATTGGATTCATACCTTCCCCAAGGGTATTAGTGCTATGTGAAATGCAATCAGTCTCGACGATAACGACTACACCACGGGCACCTTGTAGGTTTTATTTATGCGTGTATGTGTATTATGAATCGCTTGCGATGTCTAACAACTTCAGATGACAGCTCACACACACACACACGCACACACAAAGACATGCACACTTACGCGCATACACACGCACATACACATGCACATACACACGCAAACACACACATACACACACGCACACATACATACACACACACGCACACACAAAAATACACATACACAAAGCAAACTTACACGCATACACACGCACATACACATGCAAACACACACACACACACACACATACAAACGTACATACACACTCGAACGCAAACACACACACGCACGTGCATGCACACACATGCACACGCCCACGCACATACTCATACGCAGACGTACGTGCGCGAACACATTCGTAGGCACCCACACGCGCACACACAATATATACCCAATACATAAGAAAAGTAAAGATGGCGACCGTAGTCAAGGGTGACCCGACGGCTCCCTTTTCAATAGCTACTACACCAAGGGGTAGGGAAGGACGCTACTCGTTTCCCTGGATTGCTCCACTTTACCCTCGATACGTACCTTATATTGCTGAGTGTTAAGCAAGGAGGTATCAAGTACCATTTTTAAAGTCTTTGGTATGACGCGACCTGGGCTTGAACCCTGGTCTCCCGGACTATTGGCGAACACTCTACCCACGCACACATATATACATATGAATGTATACTGTAAATAAAATATGGAACATGTTTAAGAAATTTTGATCGCTATCGTCAGTAGTTTTTTTGTTTTGTTTTTGTTTTTGTTGATTTTTTGTTGCTGTTTTGTTTTTGTTTGTCTTGTTTTTGTAATTGTTTTAAATTGGAATCATTTTGAGATGAGGCTTCTTAATCTGATAATTAATTTTTTATTTACTGCGGACTTTTTTGTCCTCATCTTGGTAGTTTTTTTTTTTTGTATTGTTTCTTCTTTCACTACGTTTCGGCCAAATTTCACCTCTGGCCTTCTTCAGGTGATTTTACCGCGACCTCAGATAGCAATGCTGAGTCTGGTAACCGTATCCCCAGTAATTACTGCCTTCCATAGTTGTTGTCTATCGCACCACGTTTTTGACCAAGTAAACCTCTGGCTGGCTTTGAAAGGATTTGAAACCGCTATCTTCTGACAATGCTCACCTGGAACCGTAGTGACTCAACGCCTCTATCCGCTGTTTTTGTTTGTTTTTTAAAACGTATTTTCTTTAAATTAAAATAATAATCGAACTAATTATTTTTGTAAAAAAAAAAAAAAAAGTAAATCATAAGTAAACAATAAGCTAGAGTAAACAAACAGATTTTTTTAATTCTAAATACATGACTAAATTATTAACATATTAAAAATAAAATTTTATTTTAAAAAAATATAAGCAAATAATAAGTGAGAATAAACGGAAGGATTTTCTTTCTGTTCGTTTTATTTTCTCTCCTTTTCTTTCCTTCTTTCTTTCTTTCTTTATATTTGTATTTCTTTCTTTCTTTCTTTCTTTCTTTCTTTTTTATTTATTTATTTATTTTTGTATTTATTTATTTATTTATTTATGTAGTAATTTACATAGCTTTTTGCTTAGGCCATATGTGTATCTTTCTTTCTTTCTTTCTTTCTTTATTTTTTTTTTAATTTCTTTCTTTCTTTATTTATTTATTTATTTTTGTATTTCTTTATTTTTTCTTTCTTTCTTTCTTTCTTTCTTTCTTTATTTTTTTTAAATTTCTTTCTTTCTTTCTTTCTTTTGATTTAAATCAATCTTTATTTTTTGTTTACGTCATTTTATTTGATCGGTTTTTCTCGGTTTTTCTCTTCCGTGGCTCATATTCTATTTAATTATTGTAAAGATGGACCGACAATTTTCTGTTTGCCTCTTATTCGAAGGAACGCTCACCTAAATTATTTTTTTTTAAATAATTGCCAGGTTTTATTCATTTCGTTTCTGTTCATTTATTTGTTATTTTCTTTAATTTTGTAAGATAGATTTTAAATTCACGGTGAAATTAATGCCAAAATTACAAGCTGAAAATAATGATATTGAATTGATTTGTGACTCAACGTAATTGATCCAATGACTAAACAAATGACTAAAATTAAAAATGAAATCATAAACTTAAACAAAAAAAAATTCAATGATTTTTGTCCCTAATAGTACGGGTCTAACATATAACCACATAATACAACAATAATGACGAACGAACACACTTCTTTAGAAAAATATACCCCTCACACTTTATTCGAAAGGGTTGCGAAAGGGTTATGAAAGGGTTGTGTGTGAGAGGAGAGTTGGAGACTGAACAGACTGCAACATATTGACCCCCAGTTCCTCTGTCTTTAGCAGCACTTCTTTCTCATTCTGCTAGGGCTGCTCAACCGAGGGTCCTGAAGGCCCAATGCCTCTGCTGGGAGGTAGTTCTCACTGCCTCGAACTGCAACTCGAACTTCAACAGCAAATGACACCAATTGACTCGAACTCCGGTGACACCTGGTTATATAACCGTTTGACACCCACCTGCTTCCCGTGAGCGTCCTATCCGCACCGAATTCATCCGTCCACGGTCAAGGTGACACCCCGATATCTTCGACCGGATGCACCTGTTATTTGATTGACGGCTGGGTCGAGGGTCAATATGTTACACGGGGAACTGGTACCTGCAAACCGATTTCCCATTTCGACTGAGGCAGTTTCTGTTTGTTTTATACTCTAATGAAAAAGGTTTTGTTTGGTTTGTTTGGGTTTTATGGCATACCAACCTTTGTAGGTTATTTAATGCCAAATCCAATTTTATACAAATTAACAGTTCTGTTACAAACAATTCAATTTAGCATAAGTACGCAGTTTAAATGTCGAAACACTCCTATTTCAAGCAATTCAGTTTAGCATAAGTACACAGTTTAGTTCTATTTGACTCATAGACAGGACCTTATCAGGTGTTATCACTCCAGGTCATAGTGGGCCTGGGAGTAATGGCAATGAAGGGGTACTCCGCATTCTCCAAAGATCCATCAGGTTGTTTTGTGTCATATCTAGGACATTCGTTGCGAGGAGGGTCTTACCTCTCTGCAAAGAAGCAGTCGGTGTATTCTACAGCCCGAGACGAGTGAGAAATTTGAAAAAAGCATGAACCACGAAGGTTGATATGCCATAAAACAAAGAAACTAAAACAAAAATATAAATCCACCTTTCCCTTCCCACCAGGCATGAAAAACAGCTAAGACCCATTCTCTAACTTTGTCGGGTATTCAGTTGACTGAAAACTTTCAATATAAACACCGGAAATTTTAGTTCGATTGCAACACTATCATTAACATGATAAGACAATACTCCCAGCCCAGCTTGGGAGACTGCAGAATACACCGACTGCAGAGGGGTAACCCCCAACCCCGAACAAGTGTCCTGGATATGACATTAAACAATCTGATGCTGAAGCTCCAATAATTCTAGAACTTTGGGGAATGCGGTGTACCCCTTCATTGCCATTGCTCCCAGCTCCACTCTGACGCGAAATGGCAACACCTGATGGGTCAAATAGAACTGTTTGATAATTAAACTGGGTGAAAACAAATGACTTATGCTAAATTGTTTGAAATAGAACTGTTTGATCTTTTAACTTCCTGTAGACAAATGACTGATGTGTAATTGAATTGTTAGTGATATATAACAATACTTGGAACCATTTAACTTTGTTGTCCTTTGCTAAATTGAATTTTTAGAAATAGAACTGCTTGATCCTTTAACTGAGTTTAACTAAAAATGTGCTGGCAACTCATATATTTAATATATATGTAAAAACAGAATTTGGCATGAAATAACCAACAATGGTTGATATGCCAGAAAATCAAACCAAGTAATATTCCACAAAGAGTCTATTTGTTATCAGATCATATCACTTTCGAATGACTTATCATCTTCATCATCATGTCGTGCCGCCAGCTCGGATATCCCTGACCCTCTCTCGCCACTTCTCCCTATTATTCATCGCCTCTGGCAGGTCTTCAGGGTTACATCCTGTGTCCTCGCATAGCTGCTGTATGTAAGTTCGAGCTGGTCATCCTGCTTTTGCCTGGCCATATGTGGGGGTCCATGAATGACTTATACGACAGTTTATTTACAGGTGATATTATGCTGTAAGGTTTGGAGATCGGTTCGTTAAGAAAAAATACTGGCTAAAATATGAAGACTTGCACAATATTACCTTTACCTTTCTTCTTTGTTTACTATCCTTGATTAATAGTTAGAAATGCTATCATTGTACGAGAAAAGTAGAATTCATTCAGAGACATTAGTGTAAAATTGACCAAAACAACCTCATTTTCATTTTAATTTTATTATTTTTCCTACATGTGCAAATTGATGTTTGTGTGCTGAGTAGATGTTTTTGCTACAAGTGCTTATTGACGTTTTTGCCACATGTGATAAGTAGATGTTTTTGCAATAAGCGCTTATTGATGTTTTTGCAACATGTGTTAATTTTGTTGCTTTTGCTAAATGCGACAATTTGATGTTTTTGCTACATGTGCTAAATAGATGTTTTTGCTACAAATTCTTATTGATGTTTTTGCTACATGTGCTAAATAGATGTTTTTGCTACAAGTGCTTATTGATGTTTTTGCTACATGTGATAATTGATATTTTTGCCACATGTGTTAAGTAGATGTTTTTGCTCCAAGTGCTTATTGATATTTTTGCTACATGTGCTAATTTTGTTGCTTTTGCTAAATGTGATGTTTTTGCTACATGTACTAAATAGATGTTTTTGCTACAAGTTCTTATTGATGTTTTTGCTACATGTACAAAGTAGATGTTCTGCTACATGTGCTAAGTAGATGTTTGTGCTACAAGTTCTTATTGATATTTTTGTCACATGTGCTAAGTAGATGTTTTTGCTACAAGTTCTTATTGATGTTTTTGCTACACGTGTTAAGTAGATGTTTTTGCTACATGTACTTATTGATGTTTTGCTACATGTGCTAAATTGATATTTTTGCTACATGTGGTGAATAGATGATGTTGCTACATGTACCAAATAAATGTGCTAATTTGATGTTTTGCTACATGTGTTTATTGGTGTTTTTTCTACATGTGCTAATTTTGTTGCTTTTGCTAAATGTGACAATTTGATGTTTTTGCTACATGTGCTAATAGATGTTTTGCCCCAAAATCTTATTAACGTGTGTCATTTTGAATCTTGAGTCGTATTTCGCAAACTACTCTTTCCGATAGCACCATCTGTCTTTGTATTTAAGCGAGGTACGTTTTTACCCAAATCTTCCTTATGGGTAGGATGTAGAGCAAGGTCAACATTTATGCGGACTTTAACTGGTTTGAATTCAGAATTTTCATTCTCCTAGACTGGTTACCTTACCAAGACTACAGAACCCAGTCTGTTCTTTTATTTCCCCATAGCTGGGGGGAGAATAATTGGATTCATGCCTTTCCCAAATGCAAACAATCTCATCCAAGATTTGAAATCGTGTCGCTGTGTCCATTTTCAACGACGATAACCATTACACTACGGTACAACCATTTATATTGTTCAGATCAGAATGTAATTGGAAACGTATTGTATAACTAGTAAAAATAATTAATCTTTCCTTCAAAAAATAAGATTATACTTTCAGCTGAAATCAATATAAATAAAGGCGATTTTGGATGTGCGTCCTACTTTTACGAAAAAATTATGATAATCAGACGTTTAAGATCAAATATCTTATTTAGTTTCTTTCAGGAGTTGCCCAGTCGGCTGGGGTTTTAGAATACACCGACTGCTACTCTGCAGAAGGGTAAGACCCCCACCACAACAAGTGTCCTGTATATGACACTAAACAATCTGATGGTGAGGTTCCAGTGATGCTGGAGCTTTGGGGAATGCAGAGCTCCCCTTCATTGCCATTGCCATTGCTTCCAGGTCCGCTCTGCTTCGGAATAGGGTCGTATTTACCAATATATTTTACTATATATTTTACGTACCGGTGTGAATATGTCTATTACACCTATCCGTATCATGGGTATGTAACAAAATGTAATAATATGCATAACAAATTGCTTAGAAAAAAAACTTTCATTTTCAAAACATACCAGAAATTAATTAATTGTTGAATTTTAGTCAAATTGAAAATATTCGGAACTCATTTGATAAATAATGAAAATAGGTTTCCATTCAAAATTTTGGAGGCATTTTTTGGCATGCTTGCATTCTTTAATTTCATTGAATTAATTTACACATTTAGATATGAATCTCCCGAGAAATAAATTCTATTTACCATTTTAGGAATGAAAAAAGTTTAGGGAGATTCTTAGTTTGGTTTGGTTTCGTTTAGTTTAATGGCATAACAAACATTGTCGGTTATTTAATGCCTAATCCTCTTTATATATGTGTTCGCTTGGTGGCCGAGAGGTCTGAAACTTAGTCTAACGTAAAGTTGGACGGGTTTCGATTCCGGCTTCGAGCGTCCTGCGTGTCGAGCCACACTGAAGAGTTCTGATAGAACGAAACAGTCTGTCTGTGGATGACAATATATACGCTCCCCCATAGGGGTTGAGCACTCTGACGAAGGAATTGTCGGCCGCCGCTAATGCAAAGCTCTTCGAAAGAATTGAGCACTCTGGTAGCCGATAGGGTATAAAAAATGTAAACAAACGGCTGCTGTTGCTAAATAAATACCTTAAAAATTCCCTTAGCCAACGTGGTCCGCTTGGTGGCCGAGAGGTCTGAAACTTAATCTAACGTAAAGTTGGACGGGTTTCGATTCCGGCTTCGAGCGTCCTGCGTGTCTAGCCATACTGAAGAGTTCTGATAGAACGAAACAGTCTGTCTGTGGATGACAATATATATATATATATATATATATATATATATAGTGACCGGTTTGCGTTTTTTCTTAATGAAATTATTGCTCTGTAATGTCTGTTACATTGAGCTCTTTACCAGGAAAAATTAAATGTTCACTTTTGAATAGTTTTCATGTCCTGATGGAATTACTCCCAACTCCGGTTTAACTGGACCAGATAATACCTATATATGTATATATATACTGGGTGCCTCAAAATAGATGCAACCCAATAATATGATAAAGATTTATTACTGAGACAAGCGCAATGGTAGACATTTGGAACAAATCCTGTAAAAAAATGCATCCATTGAGCTAGAGACATCAAATCAATGATTTTTTTATTGTTATTGTATCAACTTCAAGGACATGCAATCTTTCCTTGACTCACTAATAAATCGTTATCATATTAATCATATTCATCATCATCATCATCATTATCATGTCGTGCCGCCAACAGAGATATCCCTGACCATTTCTCGCCACTCCTCCCTATCGTTCATAGCCTCTGGCAGGTCTTCAGGGCTACATCCCGTATCCTCACAGAGCTGCTGTATGTATGTTCGAGCTGGTCGTCCTGCTTTTGCTCGGCCGCATGTGGGGGTCAATAGGAGTACATCCCTTATGAGCTGGTTCCTGCTTCTCCAGTAATGTCCTGCATGTCTGGTTCGTCTAATTTGGATAGTTTTCGTGATGGGAGGCAGGTGGCCGTATAGTTGTTGCTTTGTGGGGTGTTGCCACCAGGACTTGTTCAGTATTGCTCACAACATTCTTGAGTAATTGTTGTCTAGCTTCTTCTCCAGCCGTTTTGTTAGCGTCCAAGTGGTGCATCCATATAGCAGTATCGACACGCTCCATATATATATATATATATATATATATATACCCACAAAAGCCTGAATAACTTAAATAGCATTGAAAAATGTTGATCACGTTAAGTTTTTGAAAATAATTTTGATAAGATGAATTTCGGTTTTTATTTCGATGAACAGTAATTGATGTTTCAAATACATTATTGTGCTTTCTTTTAAGAAAGATGGTGCAATATCGATTTGGATAGTTTTCGTGATGGGGGGTAGGTGGCCATATAGTTGGTGCCTTGTGGGGTGTTGCCTCCAGGACTTGTTCACAAGAATGCTGTGAGCAATATTGATATGACATTATTATATTAACAGGGTGCATCTATTTTGAGACAGTTTTGAATGACTTTGTCTCTAGATATTTTTCCTTTCTAGTCCAAGGTATTGTGATCAAGGATTAATAGTTGTTAAAGTATACTATTTTCAAATTTGAAACAAAAATAAAACTCATTATTATAAGTAGATTTATTTGCAGTCACATAGATCTCACGTAGACTGAGACACCCTATATATATGATTTTGTCAACACATTCTGCCGATAATATCCTTAAACAAGCCTGGGCTCATTTTTTTTGCAAAGAAATGGTTCCAAGTATTGCTATGTATCACTAACAATTCAATTTTAACATCAGTCATTTGTTTACACACAGCTCAATTTCAAACAGTTCTATTTCTTACAATTCAGTTTAATGTAAGTTATTTGTTTGCACTCAGTTTAACTGTCAAACAGTTTTTTACCCATAGATAGGACCCAACCAGGTGTTACCAGTCCGAATCAGAGTGGACCTGGGAGAGATGTTAATGAAGGGATATTTCGCATTCCCCAAAGCACCAACATTACTGTATCCTCCCAATTAGACTGTTTAGTGTCATATACTGAACACTTGTTTGGGTGTCTTACCCCTCTACCGAGAAGCAGTCTGTGTATTCTACATCCCCAGCCGACTAGGCCACAGGACACATTTTGAGGGAGTCTTATCGCTCTGGAGAGATGCAGTCGGTCTATTCTACAGTCCCAGCCGACTGAGCCACCAGGACACTGATTGGGGGAATCTTACCCCTAAGCGGAGATGCAGACGTTGTATTCTACAGCCCCAGCTGACTGATCCACCAGGACACCTGTTGGTGGGGGGATCTTATTCCTCTGCAGAGAAGCAGTCGGTGGATTCAACAGCCCCAGTCGACTGGGCCACAGGAAACTCTTTAGGGGAATCTTACTCCTATGCAGAGATGCTGTCGGTGCATTTTACAGCCCCAGCCGACTGGGGTATGTTTTTACTTTGAAATTAAAAAGCTAACTGAAAAACAAAAGTAAGATATCTTGACGAATTTTTAGTTTTACTTTACAACTTATCTGTTTGCCTTATGTTTTTGAAAAAGAACAAATATTCATATTAATTATTTTTCTTTTACTCCTCAGTACTTCAGTTTAATCGATTTTTTTTTTTTGTAAAACCACTGAAAATAATTATAGATTCTTTCGCTTTGAAGAACCGATTGAGATTTCTTTTTATCAAAAATGCACCAACGCTGAATAAATCTCCTAATAATATAAAACACAAGTCTAGCGTTCTGTGGGTACATCTGTGTGTCTGTATACATAATATTTAAGAAAGAAAGAAAAAAAGAAAGAAAGAAGGAAAGAAAGAAAGAAAGATATTATAAAAAGAAAAAAAGAAAGATATTATGAAAAGAAAGAAAGAAAGATATTATAAAAAGAAAGAAAGAAAGAAAGAAAGAAAGAACGGAAGGTGAGATCTCTGACGTTTTATGTTGTAATCTTTAAAGAAAAAAAATCAAAGTGAAAAAGAAAGAATGAAATAAAAGAAAGAAAGGAAAAACAGAAGGTGAGATCTCTGACTTTTTTGTTGAAATATTTTAAGAAAGAAAGAAAGAAAGAAAGAACCATGTGATTTGTAGCTTACTACATCGAAAGAGAAAGGAAAAGAAAGGAGACATGTCGTCGGCAAAGCAGGATGACGACACAACGGAACGGTTTCTTCAGTTTTTGAGTTCGTCTGCTTGGGTATGAATCTTTTGAATCTACATTGACAGCAACAAGGAAGAAAGAGAAAATCTCCATTTATTAATGACACAGTCAATTTGATTTTTCAGATAATTCCAAGTTTGCTTCATGAAAGCTGTGTTTTTTTATAACAATAAAATACGAGATACTTTTCATTTATTGATTATTTCTTTCATTTTGAATTATGAAAAAGATATTTAATATAAAATTCAAAACGTCATTATTGACGGGTGTATTCTTGTAAATATAAAACAATGTAAAAGTATCCATCCGTTTTATTTTGAATAGACTTCTCTTTTATTTGTCGCTTTTGACAGGTCGACATTTTAACCTACAGATATCAAGAAACCTTATCGTTATAATCACTTGAAAATACAAATGAATTCAGCTTCAAAACAATTACGGAATCCTTCAAGTTTTTTCTTTTAATTTCCCAGTCGACTGGGGCTGTAGAATACACCGATTGCTTCCCTGCAAAAGAGTAAGACCTCTCTTACGAGTGTCAAGTATATGACACGAAACAATCTGATAGTGAGGTTCCTGTGATACTGGAGCTTTGGGGGAATGCGAAGTACCCCTTCATTACCACCACTCCCAGGTCCACTCTACCCCGGAAGGGTAGCACCTGACAGGGTCGTATCTATGGGTTAAATATGTTGTATACCCACATACATATACAAATGTAAGCATAATCAAACATAATTTACGAACTTCAGTGAACGAACGAACACACTTCTTCATAAAAATATATCTCTCACACTTTATTCTCGAAAGGGTTGATGTTTCTGTGGTGTGTCTGAGAGATGGGTGGAGAGACACATACTTCTCCTTCCCATATCTCCTTCCAGGAGCCAGGGAATGCAAACGCTTGCACCCTCTTGCCAGCTTATTAGAGACGCCTCAGATCGGCTGCGTGTCCCTCGCTCGACAGCGATTCTCAGCACTCTGTCTAAATCTAACCGCGTGGTTCTCATCACGTGATCCTCTTCCGGTTACACACCTGTTGGACCTGAGTGCCCTGATCGTGCTGTCCTGTTTACTAATCACAACGTGACAGCTTGTCAAAGCATACGGGGTCACAAGGAATGAACCAAAAATCCATGGCATATGTTATATAACAAATAGAACTAAACTGTGTATTTACGCTAAACTGAATCGCTTGTAAAAGAACTATTTTTACATCTAACTGTGAGTAAACCAAAAATCTGTACTTATACTTAACTGAACTGTTGAAATAGAACTGTTTTTAAATAGAATTAAACTGTGTATTTCGCTAAACTGAATTGTTTGAAATAGAACTGTTTTACATTTCACTCAACTGTTTTGACATCTGTTTGTAAATAAAAAAACTATACTTATACTAAACGGAATTTCTTTTAAATCTAATTCGGGAGTTAAAAGTTAAACACCGGAAAAAAAAACTTTTTGAAAAAATATTACCCTTCTCTAATTAATTTAGACTTCACAGTTCTTCAGTTTAAAACTGTCATAAATAAAAGAAATTGAAACTTTTTTCAATGTTACTATAAAAATTTAATTTGATATGGAAAAATGTTCGCTTTCCGACAATCCAGTGTATTTCGGGGTTGATAAAATGATATATGAATATAAATACAAGGATATAAATAGTTTGAAGTTGGAAAATTGGATATCTAGAAAACTTTGAAAAAATCACTGCAGTATTAAAAAAAAAAAGGTATAACGCTTCAATCTTCTCATGACCTTTGAACTGCACTAATTGACAAAGGATTCCCTGTGTTAAAAATTGATTTTTAAGCAAAAATAGTATTTTTTTTTTAGTTGTTTTGTTGAGCGATGGTGAAAGTATTTTACATTTTTTTGTACATTTTTAATTAGAGATTTTTTTAAAATTTTATTTTGAATAATCCCGCTCAGAATATTATCTCATGTTGAATTTCTTGCCGCCAAAAGTAAACCTTGATTTAATATGATAACGTAAAGACTTATTTTCCGCCATTTTGAGAAAAAAAATGGGTTATCTTCTATCAATAATAACAAAAAACTTAAATATCTTTTAAAAATTCTAATTAATGTTTTAAAATTTTCTAACGATGATTTTTTTTAAGTGCGTGTTCCCACCTCCAATAACGGAAAACAATTTCTGATTCTTCAGCACAGTTGAAGATCTGAATTTTTGATTAGCGTTATGTTACCGATTCAGCAGCCAACTAAACTTCAGCCCTTCAAGTTAAATCCGTATTTTTTTTTTAATTAACCAAAAATGTAAAAAGTATAAAGAGATTATTATATAAAAGTTCCTCTTTAGAGCCCAGGAGAAAAAAAAAACTTTCAGGAAAGGAAATCAATCGAAGGCGATCAGATATGCTACCCGGAGAGAAAAGATTCCATAAATCAGTTCACTTCATTAGTTTCATGTATCAAGTTGTTAATTATCCAATCAAATTGTTCAAAAACCAACAAGGATTACTCTACACAATCTCTTGCCCAGTCAGCTGGGGCTGTAGAATACACTGACTGCACCTCAGCAGAGGGGTAAGACCCCCCCCTAACGAGTGTCCTGATATGACACTAAACAATCTGATGGTGAGGTTCCAGCAGTGCTGGAGATTTGGGGAATACGGAGTACCCCTTCATTACCATCGCTCCCAGGTCCACTCTGGCCCGGAGTGGTAGCACCTGATAGGGCCCTATCTATGGGTTAAATAGAACTAACAGCATACTTATGCTAAAATGAATTGAGTAAACTGAATAGCTTGAAATAGAAACGTTTTTGACAATTAAACCGTACTTACACTTAAACAGCGTACTTATGCTTAACTGAATTATTTCAAATAGAACTGTTTTTCGACATTAAAACTGTATTTACACTTAACTGAATAATTACACATTAAAACTGTATTTACACTTAACTGAATAATTACATATAACTGCTTGAATAGTTAGAAATGGAAATTTTTTTGACCATTAAACTGTACTCATGCTAGACAGAATTGTTTGAAATAGAACTGATTATTTGCATAAAAATGGATTTGGCGTTAAATAACCTACAAAGGTTGATATGCTATAAAACCAACAAACCAACAAACCATCTACACAATCTCTTTGGTCATAGATTATGCTTTGGCTTAACATCGATCGACCAAATCTTTGTAATGGCACAAGACTTAGCATCAAAAGAATAATAATCCATGTCTTGGAAGCAACATCTGCTTCCTTTTTAAAGAATCTTTGAGAGCAACGGATTTAAAAGGCTTCATTTTACTGTCAGACCCAACTTTTTCATGACCATAAACAATCCTTAAAAAAACACTGCAAATCATTGGACGGAATCTTGCAAATTTTTTCTTGTGACAGTGTCAGGTTTATATTGCTTTTAAAGAGATCAAAACCAACAATATTCCTTAACCCGAAGGTTTGAACTGTCAATAAAAAGCTACCTCTAATCGCAACGAAGACGTAGTCATCTTATCTATAATATTAACTAATTTAGTAAATTACTATTTTGTGATATTTTGAAATGGCAAAGAACAAAACTGAACGCTTTTCCAGTTGGCTGGGGCTGCAGAATACACCGACTGCTTCTTTGCAGAGGGGTAAGACTCCCCCAATGAGTGTCCAGTGGCCCAGTCGGCTGTGGCTGCAGAATACACCGACTGCTTCTCTGCAGAGGGATAAGACCTACTCCCAACAATCTGATGGTGTGGTTCCAATAATGCTGGAGCTTTGGAGAATGCAGAGTATCCCTGGCTCTCTCTGGCCCGAAGTGGTAGCACCTGATAGGGTCCTATCTATAGGTCAAATAGAACTAAACTGCGTAATTGTGCGAAACTGAATTGCTTGAAATGGAACTGTTTTTGTATGGTTAACTGAATTGTTTGAAATAGAACTCTTTTTGACATAGAAAATGTACTTACGCTAAACTGAATTTTTTGAAATAGAACTGTTTTGACATTGACCTGTGTGTAAACAAAATCTATACTTATATTAAACCGAATTTGCCGAAATAGAACTGATTGACTTGTGCTCATGCTAAACTGAATTGTTGGAAATAAAACTGTTTATTTGTATAAAATGGATTTGGCATTGAATAACCTAGAAAGGTTGATTTGCCACAACACCCAAATAAACAAAGCTGAACACATCTGAATTGCATTTAGTAAAGGTTTGGTTTGGTTTGGTTTCTTTGTTTAATGGCATATCAACCTTTGTAGGTTATTTAATGCCAAAGCCATTCTCCTAGAAGAACAGTAGTGGTACTATTTAACCTATAGCTGGGAGGATAAGGGGGTTCATGCCTTTCCCAAGGGTATTTGCTCGAAAGTGAACGTAATAGCGCGACTAGAGTTTGAACTCGCGTACTACGATTCTGCTGTCCATCGCTTTAACCATTACACCACGAGGACACCCCCGCATTTAGTAAAGTTGGTGACCTTAGTCGAGGGTAACCCGAAGGCTTCCTTCTCAATAGCTACTACACCGAGGTGTCCGAAAGGGCATCTCTCCATTCCCTGTTTTGCTCCACTTTACCCTTGATCCTTAAATTATAGTGCTGTGCTAAGCAAGGCGGCATCAAGGACCATTTTTGAGACTTTGGTATGACTAGACCCAGGATTAATCCCCGGTCTCCCGAACCATTGGCGAACACTTTACTCAAGAGGTTTATGGCTCGGTATTCTAAGAATATTTTTTGTATAATCTCTTCTGTATTCTCTTAATCTTTATTCTATATTCTGTTATTTATTAAATGATTTCTAAATTCATTTGTTCGGTTTTATAAAGGATTCATTCTAACATTCTTGTCCTCCGTGACTCGGTATTCTCGCTTTTGTGTTTTTTCTTATATATTTTTTGCGGGGAGTGAGGGACATTTGTTTTCGTATTTATTAATCAGATTATTCATTTTGTTCGTGTTACATATTTCCTTGATTATTTTTTATTGTTTATTTTTTAATCCTTTTTTTTTCTTTCTTCTTCGAAACTTTTGTTTCCTTCTTTTACTAATTTGTCTTAATCGTCAAATATTTCTTTCACAACTTTTTTTTTCTTAATTTTTCTTTTTTCAACTTTTATTCTTTTTATCTGTCAACATTGCTAGCGAGGCTTAAACTAGGCCGACGACATCTTCTCCTCCAAAAAGATGAAGGGTACCCGAGCTATGACATTAAACGACAAGTTCTTTGGGTTTTATGGTATATCAACCTTTGTAGGTTACTTAACGCCAAATCCATTTTTATGAAAATAGTTCTATTTTAAACAATTCAGTTTACCATAAGTACGCAGTTTAAATGTGAAAAAACATTTCTATTTCAAGCTATTCAGTTTAGTCAAGCAGTTCTACAGTTAAATGTCAAAACAGTTCTCTATTGAACTATTCAATTAAGTGTAAGTACAGTTTCAATATCAAAAACAGTTCCATTTCAAATAATTCAGTTTAGCTTAGGCACGCATTTAAATGTAAGTACGGTTTAACTGTCAAAAACATTTCTATTTCAAGCTATTCAGTTTAGTCAAGCAGTTCTACAGTTAAATGTCAAAACAGTTCTCTATTGAACTATTCAATTAAGTGTAAGTACAGTTTCAATATCAAAAACAGTTCCATTTCAAATAATTCAGTTTAGCTTAGGCACGCATTTAAATGTAAGTACGGTTTAACTGTCAAAAACATTTCTATTTCAAGCTATTCAGTTTAGTCAAGCAGTTCTACAGTTAAATGTCAAAACAGTTCTCTATTGAACTATTCAATTAAGTGTAAGTACAGTTTCAATATCAAAAACAGTTCCATTTCAAATAATTCAGTTTAGCTTAGGCACGCATTTAAATGTAAGTACGGTTTAACTGTCAAAAACATTTCTATTTCAAGCTATTCAGTTTAGTCAAGCAGTTCTACAGTTAAATGTCAAAACAGTTCTCTATTGAACTATTCAATTAAGTGTAAGTACAGTTTCAATATCAAAAACAGTTCCATTTCAAATAATTCAGTTTAGCTTAGGCACGCATTTAAATGTAAGTACGGTTTAACTGTCAAAAACATTTCTATTTCAAGCTATTCAGTTTAGTCAAGCAGTTCTACAGTTAAATGTCAAAACAGTTCTCTATTGAACTATTCAATTAAGTGTAAGTACAGTTTCAATATCAAAAACAGTTCCATTTCAAATAATTCAGTTTAGCTTAGGCACGCATTTAAATGTAAGTACGGTTTAACTGTCAAAAACATTTCTATTTCAAGCTATTCAGTTTAGTCAAGCAGTTCTACAGTTAAATGTCAAAACAGTTCTCTATTGAACTATTCAATTAAGTGTAAGTACAGTTTCAATATCAAAAACAGTTCCATTTCAAATAATTCAGTTTAGCTTAGGCACGCATTTAAATGTAAGTACGGTTTAACTGTCAAAAACATTTCTATTTCAAGCTATTCAGTCTAGTCAAGCAGTTCTACAGTTAAATGTCAAAACAGTTCTCTATTGAACTATTCAATTAAGTGTAAGTACAGTTTCAATATCAAAAACAGTTCCATTTCAAATAATTCAGTTTAGCTTAGGCACGCATTTAAATGTAAGTACGGTTTAACTGTCAAAAACATTTCTATTTCAAGCTATTCAGTTTAGTCAAGCAGTTCTACAGTTAAATGTCAAAACAGTTCTCTATTGAACTATTCAATTAAGTGTAAGTACAGTTTCAATATCAAAAACAGTTCCATTTCAAATAATTCAGTTTAGCTTAGGCACGCATTTAAATGTAAGTACGGTTTAACTGTCAAAAACATTTCTATTTCAAGCTATTCAGTCTAGTCAAGCAGTTCTACAGTTAAATGTCAAAACAGTTCTCTATTGAACTATTCAATTAAGTGTAAGTACAGTTTCAATATCAAAAACAGTTCCATTTCAAATAATTCAGTTTAGCTTAGGCACGCATTTAAATGTAAGTACGGTTTAACTGTCAAAAACATTTCTATTTCAAGCTATTCAGTTTAGTCAAGCAGTTCTACAGTTAAATGTCAAAACAGTTCTCTATTGAACTATTCAATTAAGTGTAAGTACAGTTTCAATATCAAAAACAGTTCCATTTCAAATAATTCAGTTTAGCTTAGGCACGCATTTAAATGTAAGTACGGTTTAACTGTCAAAAACATTTCTATTTCAAGCTATTCAGTCTAGTCAAGCAGTTCTACAGTTAAATGTCAAAACAGTTCTCTATTGAACTATTCAATTAAGTGTAAGTACAGTTTCAATATCAAAAACAGTACCATTTCAAATAATTCAGTTTAGCTTAGGCACGCATTTAAATGTAAGTACGGTTTAACTGTCAAAAACATTTCTATTTCAAGCTATTCAGTTTAGTCAAGCAGTTCTACAGTTAAATGTCAAAACAGTTCTCTATTGAACTATTCAATTAAGTGTAAGTACAGTTTCAATATCAAAAACAGTTCCATTTCAAGTACGGTTTAACTGTCAAAAACATTTCTATTTCAAGCTATTCAGTCTAGTCAAGCAGTTCTACAGTTAAATGTCAAAACAGTTCTCTATTGAACTATTCAATTAAGTGTAAGTACAGTTTCAATATCAAAAACAGTTCCATTTCAAATAATTCAGTTTAGCTTAGGCACGCATTTAAATGTAAGTACGGTTTAACTGTCAAAAACATTTCTATTTCAAGCTATTCAGTTTAGTCAAGCAGTTCTACAGTTAAATGTCAAAACAGTTCTCTATTGAACTATTCAATTAAGTGTAAGTACAGTTTCAATATCAAAAACAGTTCCATTTCAAATAATTCAGTTTAGCTTAGGCACGCATTTAAATGTAAGTACGGTTTAACTGTCAAAAACATTTCTATTTCAAGCTATTCAGTTTAGTCAAGCAGTTCTACAGTTAAATGTCAAAACAGTTCTCTATTGAACTATTCAATTAAGTGTAAGTACAGTTTCAATATCAAAAACAGTTCCATTTCAAATAATTCAGTTTAGCTTAGGCACGCATTTAAATGTAAGTACGGTTTAACTGTCAAAAACATTTCTATTTCAAGCTATTCAGTTTAGTCAAGCAGTTCTACAGTTAAATGTCAAAACAGTTCTCTATTGAACTATTCAATTAAGTGTAAGTACAGTTTCAATATCAAAAACAGTTCCATTTCAAATAATTCAGTTTAGCTTAGGCACGCATTTAAATGTAAGTACGGTTTAACTGTCAAAAACATTTCTATTTCAAGCTATTCAGTTTAGTCAAGCAGTTCTACAGTTAAATGTCAAAACAGTTCTCTATTGAACTATTCAATTAAGTGTAAGTACAGTTTCAATATCAAAAACAGTTCCATTTCAAATAATTCAGTTTAGCTTAGGCACGCATTTAAATGTAAGTACGGTTTAACTGTCAAAAACATTTCTATTTCAAGCTATTCAGTTTAGTCAAGCAGTTCTACAGTTAAATGTCAAAACAGTTCTCTATTGAACTATTCAATTAAGTGTAAGTACAGTTTCAATATCAAAAACAGTTCCATTTCAAATAATTCAGTTTAGCTTAGGCACGCATTTAAATGTAAGTACGGTTTAACTGTCAAAAACATTTCTATTTCAAGCTATTCAGTTTAGTCAAGCAGTTCTACAGTTAAATGTCAAAACAGTTCTCTATTGAACTATTCAATTAAGTGTAAGTACAGTTTCAATATCAAAAACAGTTCCATTTCAAATAATTCAGTTTAGCTTAGGCACGCATTTAAATGTAAGTACGGTTTAACTGTCAAAAACATTTCTATTTCAAGCTATTCAGTTTAGTCAAGCAGTTCTACAGTTAAATGTCAAAACAGTTCTCTATTGAACTATTCAATTAAGTGTAAGTACAGTTTCAATATCAAAAACAGTTCCATTTCAAATAATTCAGTTTAGCTTAGGCACGCATTTAAATGTAAGTACGGTTTAACTGTCAAAAACATTTCTATTTCAAGCTATTCAGTTTAGTCAAGCAGTTCTACAGTTAAATGTCAAAACAGTTCTCTATTGAACTATTCAATTAAGTGTAAGTACAGTTTCAATATCAAAAACAGTTCCATTTCAAATAATTCAGTTTAGCTTAGGCACGCATTTAAATGTAAGTACGGTTTAACTGTCAAAAACATTTCTATTTCAAGCTATTCAGTTTAGTCAAGCAGTTCTACAGTTAAATGTCAAAACAGTTCTCTATTGAACTATTCAATTAAGTGTAAGTACAGTTTCAATATCAAAAACAGTTCCATTTCAAATAATTCAGTTTAGCTTAGGCACGCATTTAAATGTAAGTACGGTTTAACTGTCAAAAACATTTCTATTTCAAGCTATTCAGTTTAGTCAAGCAGTTCTACAGTTAAATGTCAAAACAGTTCTCTATTGAACTATTCAATTAAGTGTAAGTACAGTTTCAATATCAAAAACAGTTCCATTTCAAATAATTCAGTTTAGCTTAGGCACGCATTTAAATGTAAGTACGGTTTAACTGTCAAAAACATTTCTATTTCAAGCTATTCAGTTTAGTCAAGCAGTTCTACAGTTAAATGTCAAAACAGTTCTCTATTGAACTATTCAATTAAGTGTAAGTACAGTTTCAATATCAAAAACAGTTCCATTTCAAATAATTCAGTTTAGCTTAGGCACGCATTTAAATGTAAGTACGGTTTAACTGTCAAAAACATTTCTATTTCAAGCTATTCAGTTTAGTCAAGCAGTTCTACAGTTAAATGTCAAAACAGTTCTCTATTGAACTATTCAATTAAGTGTAAGTACAGTTTCAATATCAAAAACAGTTCCATTTCAAATAATTCAGTTTAGCTTAGGCACGCATTTAAATGTAAGTACGGTTTAACTGTCAAAAACATTTCTATTTCAAGCTATTCAGTTTAGTCAAGCAGTTCTACAGTTAAATGTCAAAACAGTTCTCTATTGAACTATTCAATTAAGTGTAAGTACAGTTTCAATATCAAAAACAGTTCCATTTCAAATAATTCAGTTTAGCTTAGGCACGCATTTAAATGTAAGTACGGTTTAACTGTCAAAAACATTTCTATTTCAAGCTATTCAGTTTAGTCAAGCAGTTCTACAGTTAAATGTCAAAACAGTTCTCTATTGAACTATTCAATTAAGTGTAAGTACAGTTTCAATATCAAAAACAGTTCCATTTCAAATAATTCAGTTTAGCTTAGGCACGCATTTAAATGTAAGTACGGTTTAACTGTCAAAAACATTTCTATTTCAAGCTATTCAGTTTAGTCAAGCAGTTCTACAGTTAAATGTCAAAACAGTTCTCTATTGAACTATTCAATTAAGTGTAAGTACAGTTTCAATATCAAAAACAGTTCCATTTCAAATAATTCAGTTTAGCTTAGGCACGCATTTAAATGTAAGTACGGTTTAACTGTCAAAAACATTTCTATTTCAAGCTATTCAGTTTAGTCAAGCAGTTCTACAGTTAAATGTCAAAACAGTTCTCTATTGAACTATTCAATTAAGTGTAAGTACAGTTTCAATATCAAAAACAGTTCCATTTCAAATAATTCAGTTTAGCTTAGGCACGCATTTAAATGTAAGTACGGTTTAACTGTCAAAAACATTTCTATTTCAAGCTATTCAGTTTAGTCAAGCAGTTCTACAGTTAAATGTCAAAACAGTTCTCTATTGAACTATTCAATTAAGTGTAAGTACAGTTTCAATATCAAAAACAGTTCCATTTCAAATAATTCAGTTTAGCTTAGGCACGCATTTAAATGTAAGTACGGTTTAACTGTCAAAAACATTTCTATTTCAAGCTATTCAGTTTAGTCAAGCAGTTCTACAGTTAAATGTCAAAACAGTTCTCTATTGAACTATTCAATTAAGTGTAAGTACAGTTTCAATATCAAAAACAGTTCCATTTCAAATAATTCAGTTTAGCTTAGGCACGCATTTAAATGTAAGTACGGTTTAACTGTCAAAAACATTTCTATTTCAAGCTATTCAGTTTAGTCAAGCAGTTCTACAGTTAAATGTCAAAACAGTTCTCTATTGAACTATTCAATTAAGTGTAAGTACAGTTTCAATATCAAAAACAGTTCCATTTCAAATAATTCAGTTTAGCTTAGGCACGCATTTAAATGTAAGTACGGTTTAACTGTCAAAAACATTTCTATTTCAAGCTATTTAGGTTTATCAAACAATTCAGTTTAGCATAAGTATGCTGTTAGTTCTATTTGACCCATATATAGGGCCCTATCAGGTGCTACCACGCCGGGCCTGAGTGGACCTGGGAGCAATGGCAATGGAGGGGTGCTCCGCATTCCCTAAAGCCCCAGCATCACTGGAACCTCACCATCAGATTATTTAGTGACATGTCAGGACATTCATTGAGGCGGGGGGTAAGTCCGTGTATTCTACAGCCCCAGTTGTGGGAGAGGCCCCAGTTTTGTAACTCTGGGAAAATGTAGAGTACATCTTTGTCGCCATTAGGGTAACATCTATGGGTCAACTAGATTTATTTTGAAAACGATTTGCATTTGATTTGAATACATGAAACCATATAACTGTGTGTAAAAAAAACGATTATTATTAAATAGAAATAATAACTTCAAACCATATAATTGTTGCGTGATATCAAGTATTTGTATCTAGTAATGGTGATTTATATAGCGTGCAAATTATTAGTATTACATGAGAATACTTGAAACCGTATAACAGTATGCAAAGAAAGGATTATCATTAAGTAAAAAGAGTTACTTGAAACGTCATAAAGAAGAAGAAGAAGAAGAAGTGATGAGAAAGAAAGAAAGAAAGAAAGAAAGACCTTGGGTATTTTCCCTGAAGAAGAAGAAGAAGAAGAAGAAGAAGAAGAAGAAGAAGAAGAAGAAGAAGAAGAAGAAGAAGAAGAAGAAGAAGAAGAAGTGATGAGAAAAAAGAAAGAAAGAAAGAAAAAAAGAAAGAAAGAAAGACTTGGGTATTTTCCCTGAAGAAGAAGAAGAAGAAGAAGAAGAAGAAGAAGAAGAAGAAGAAGAAGAAGAAGAAGAAGAAGAAGAAGAAGAAGAAGTGATGAGAAAGAAAGAAAGAATCGGGTATTTTCCCTGAAGAAGAAGAAGAAGAAGAAGAAGAAGAAGAAGAAGAAGAAGAAGAAGAAGAAGAAGAAGAAGAAGAAGAAGAAGAAGTGATGAGAAAGAAAGAAAGAAAGAAAGAAAGACCGTGGGTATTTTCCCTGAAGAAGAAGAAGAAGAAGAAGAAGAAGAAGAAGAAGAAGAAGAAGAAGAAGAAGAAGAAGAAGAAGAAGAAGAAGAAGAAGAAGAAAAAGAAGAAGTAGTGATGAGAAAGAAAGAAAGACCTTGGGTATTTTCCCTGAAGAAGAAGAAGAAGAAGAAGAAGAAGAAGAAGAAGAAGAAGAAGAAGAAGATACAGGCAGTGAGAACGTACAGTCAGCACATAGGAAATACGCAATTTTTGAAGTGGACTAGGGAAAAAACTTAAACAAATGGATCCGAGAACAATAAAATTAATGACGTTACATTAGGCCTTACATCCAAGAAACGACACAGACTGATGGCCGGGTCAATAAAAGAAGGAGAAAGAGGACTCGCCAGCAATTATGATTGCATTGATACATCGATACATCATCATCATCATCATCATGTCGTGCTGCCGGCACGGATATCCCTGACCCTCTCTCTCCACGTCTCCCTATCATTCATCGCCTCTGGCAGCTCTTCAGGGTTACATCCCGTATCATCACATAGCTGCTGTATGTATGTTCGAACTGGTCGACCTGCTTTTGATTGGCCATATGTGGGGGTCCACAGGAGTACATCACTTACGAGCTCGTCCTTGCTTCTCCAGCAGTGTCCGGCATGTCTGGTTCGTCTAGCTTGGATAGTTTTCGTGATGGGAGGCAAGTGGTCGTACAGTTGGCAACGCGCAAACAAATTAGTTTGACTAATTCAAAAATGAAATTACTAACACACTGTTCACTTACAAATCCCCTCGTTCATCTAATTCATCCTTTTTCTTTTTATTTCATTGGGACAGTTGAATTCACAGTAAGAGAGATTTTCTTTTTTAAGGAGTATCCATCTTAGAAAATAGTTTTCTTATAAAAATTTACCCAGCGACTTTCCCCATGGCAACTGAGTTTATTATTTTTGGCACATATCATTAAACCTAAAAGTTGGCAGCTGAAAAAGACATCGATTTTAAGCACAATGACTGCTGTAAAATCAGTCAAATCCTGGGAGCCGAGAAATATTTGAACATCACCAAATTTGAATAATTATCACGTAGCTTCTTCTGTTGATTTCGACTGGTGGACAGTAGAATATTTCATAGAAAGGGTTTTGTTCATCTAGAAAATGAGTTAGGAGCAGGAATTTGAGTGTTGATATGAAATAATTATTTTGCTTCTAACAAGTAAATGTGTATACTAAGAAATATTAAGGAATGATTCAGCAGAAAAAACAAAACAAAAAAAGGATAGATAGATAGATAGATAGATAGATAGATATTAACAAACTGGCATAGATAGATAGATAGATAGATAGATAGGACCAGAATGGGATAGATAGATAGATAGATAGATAGATAGATAGATAGATAGAAAGAAAAAATAAATTGGGTTAGATAGATAGATAGATATTAACAAACTGGCATCGATAGATAGATAGATAGATAGATAGATAGGACCAGACTGGAATAGATAGATAGATAGATAGATAGAAAAAATAAACTGGGTTAGATAGATAGATAGATAGATAGATGTTTGGTTTGGTTGACTTTTATGGCATATCAACCTTTGTAGGTTATTCAATGCTCAATCCTGTTATATATATATATATATATATATATATATATATATATATATATATATATATGAATGAAGTATGAATGCAGATTATATCTATAAATGTAAATACGTCACATACCACTTTTAATTTTTATTGGAATTCGTTTTTTTTTTTTTTCATTTTTAGTAGTATTTAAATTAGGGGTAACATTTTTTTTTATAAAAAAGTTGTTGTTGATGACCATAGTTGAGGGCGACCCGAAGGCTCCCTTTTCAATAGCGACTACACCGAGGTGTAGGAGAGGGAGCTACTCCTTTCACTGAATTGCTCAACTTTACCCATGATCCCTACCTTATATTGCTGAGTGTTAGCAAGGAGGCATCAAGTCCCATTTTTAAGGTCTTTTGTATGACGCGACCTAGGCTTGAACCCAAGTCACCCGGGCCATTGGCAAACACTCTACCCACTAGGCCAATGACCCAGGGTATTTTTATAAAATTGTATAATCATTGTGTAAATGAAAAATAATAATAGATATAATAACTCCACCATAAAAAATATGTTATTAATTAATTTAATTAAAAGATTTATTTTAATTCAAAACTTTAAAAAAATGTCAAACCCCATTCTTGACGGAAGAATACCCAAATAAAATGTTTCAACTTCTGATGATGGTTTAACGACCAGAAATAAATTTATATTGACACCAAATGGTGAATTTTTTCTTTATATATATATATATATATATACTCGTATATATATATACTCGTATATATATATATATATATATGATTTGTATACACATTTTCATAAAAATTTTGTTTGCACAGTTTGTTCTATTTAACCCAAAGATAGGGCCCTATCAGGTGTTATTACTCCAGGTCAGAGTGGACCTGGGAGCAATGGCAATGAAGGAATGCTCTACATTCCTCAAATCTCGAAGGTTAGAGTCTTGCCACATTGTTTAATCTCATAGCCGGACACTCGTTGGAGGAAGTCAGATGCAGTCAGTGGATTCTACAGCCCCAGCTGAATGAGCAAATAGATAGATAGATAGATAGATAGATAGATAGATAGATAGATAGATAGATAGATAGAAACAGACTGGAATAGATAGATAGATAAGAAAAAACTGGAATAGATAGATAGATAGATAGATAGAAACAGACTGGAATAGATAGATAGATAAGAAAAAACTGGAATAGATGGATAGATAGATAGATAGAAACAGACTGGAATAGATAGATAGATAAGAAAAAACTGGAATAGATAGATAGATAGATAGATAGAAACAGACTGGAATAGATAGATAGATAAGAAAAAACTGGAATAGATAGATAGATAGATAGATAGAAACAGACTGGAATAGATAGATAGATAAGAAAAAACTGGAATAGATAGATAGATAGATAGATAGAAACAGACTGGAATAGATAGATAGATAAGAAAAAACTGGAATAGATAGATAGATAGATAGATAGATAGAAACAGACTGGAATAGATAGATAGATAAGAAAAAACTGGAATAGATGGATAGATAGATAGATAGAAACAGACTGGAATAGATAGATAGATAAGAAAAAACTGGAATAGATAGATAGATAGATAGATAGATAGAAACAGACTGGAATAGATAGATAGATAAGAAAAAACTGGAATAGATAGATAGATAGATAGATAGAAACAGACTGGAATAGATAGATAGATAAGAAAAAACTGGAATAGATAGATAGATAGATAGATAGAAACAGACTGGAATAGATAGATAGATAAGAAAAAACTGGAATAGATAGATAGATAGATAGATAGATAGATAGAAACAGACTGGGATAGATAGATAGATAGATAGATAGATAGATAGATAGATAGAAACAGACTGGAATAGATAGATAGATAAGAAAAAACTGGAATAGATAGATAGATAGATAGATAGAAACAGACTGGAATAGATAGATAGATAAGAAAAAACTGGAATAGATAGATAGATGGATAGATAGATAGAAACAGACTGGAATAGATAGATAGATAAGAAAAAACTGGAATAGATGGATAGATAGATAGATAGAAACAGACTGGAATAGATAGATAGATAAGAAAAAACTGGAATAGATAGATAGATAGATAGATAGATAGAAACAGACTGGGATAGATAGATAGATAGATAGATAGATAGATAGATAGATAGATAGATAGATAGAAACAGACTGGAATAGATAGATAGATAAGAAAAAACTGGAATAGATAGATAGATAGATAGATAGATAGATAGAAACAGACTGGAATAGATAGATAGATAAGAAAAAACTGGAATAGATAGATAGATGGATAGATAGATAGAAACAGACTGGGATAGATAGATAGATAGATTGATAGATGTGTTAAGTGAATAAAAGAGTAAAATAGATCGTTTTGCCATATAAATGATATATGTCGGCACCTGATGACATATAATCACCACCGTTAACTCATTAATTCGTCCTATAAATCCAATTGACCTAGTTTCAAGTGTAAACGCTGCTGGCCAAAAAAAAAAAAATCATTTTACGATATTAATCACGTTGAAAATTGGCATGTAGTCAACAAGTTTATTGATAGAGAAAAAAAAGGCAAACCTAAAAACTACACGATGTGATACATGATCAAAAAACAATATGGTAAATGCCCATGAAATACGAAGCAAGAAAACAATGCACAAAGCAATTTAACGACTATGTAAGACAAACGAAATATTACTAAAACAATCTATATAAATAAAAATGTAAATGTTTGTTACTAACCGATAATCTCCAGTTTTATACCACTAATTGGTTTAAAATTTTCAGAGAGTATTTCATTCGAATTCAGGAGTGTTTTTATATACAAGCAGGGACGAACTCATAAGTGATGTACTCTTAAGGACCCCCACACATGGCCGTGCAAAAGCAGGACGACCAACATGAACATACATTCAGCAGCTATGTGAGGATACGGGATGCTGTCCAGAAGACCTGCCTGAGGCGATGAACGATAGGGAAAAGTGGCGAGAGGGGGTCAGGGATATCCGTGCTACCAGCACGACATGATGATGATGATGATTATCCAAAAATATTACCATAATTAAATAAAATATTTTTAATAAGTCGTTTTTCTCCGACAAAAACCGAACACGAAAACATAATTAATACTATACGATAACATAAAATAACTTGTGCAATGCTTCAAGCAAATTACAAAATACTTTATATATATATATATATATATATATATATATATAGTGTCGGTATTTGTCGCTGCCTCCCACCAGACACGACTTGACACAAGGTCAAAAGCCCGAAGGCCAATTAAAGTGGGGATAAAGGGGAGGGGAGGTCGGAAACGAGCCAAGACTCGAACCCTGCTTGTCTGTGCTGCTCATCGGCTCACTTAGTGCAATGTGAGCCTGATGAGGCAAGCAGTTTCACGAACCCAAATGTGGGTCCGGGCACGTATGCCAGTTCACGGCTTAAACTAGACGCTTGGTCTAGTGCCGTGCATGGGGGACAAAGGAGACAAAAATGCAGCTCGCCCACCCGAAGGTAGCCTAGTCGAAACTAGGTGCCTAATTAAAGGCCCCAAGTCTGCCATTGTTCCTTTTCCAGGGCCACGCTCCGGACCGAAGTCCAGAACAGGCCCCGTCATCCACAGACTGTTTCGTTCTATAGTAAGTAAGTAATTTGGCGACCATAGGCGAGTGAGACACGAAGGTTCCTTTTTCTATAGCTATTACACCAAGGCCTAGGGGAGGGCGCTACTCCTCGTCTTGTATTGCTTGACTTTACCCTTGATCCTTACCTTATAATGCTGAGTGTTAAGCAAGGTAGCATTAAGTACCATTATATATATAAATATATATATATATATATATATATAAGACTATTAGTAGTAGTTGTACATTAGTAGTAGTGTATTATCAGTAGTAATTTTACATTATAATTAGTAAGTAAGTTAGCGACCATAGTCGAGGGTGACCCGAAGGCTCCCTTTTCGATAGCTACTACACCAAGGTGTAGGGGAGGGCGCTACTCCATTCCCTGGATTGCTCCACTTTACCCTTGAACCGTACCTTATAATGCTGAGTGTTAAGCAAGGTGGTATCAAGTTCCATTTTTAAAGTCTTTGGTATGACTCGACCTGGGATTGGACCCAGGTCTCCCGGGCCATTGGCTAGCAGTAGTGCATTATCATTTTTAGTAGTTGTATATCATGGACAATGTACCAATCCACAACTCAATCCTTGTCACAGACTATTTGACCAAGATGGGCATCAACACAGTTTCTCAGCCTCTCTATAGTCCAGACCTTGCTCCCTGTGACTTTTGGTTATTCCCTAAGCTCAGAGGCTGTCGTTATGAGACAATTGAGGAGATGAAAGAGGCTGTGAGGAAGGTCAATGACACGTTCACACAAGTGGACTTCCATGGGACCTTCCAGACGTTGTTGGAACAGTACAACAAGTGCATTGCAGCCGGAGGAGATTACTTCTAAGGGGACTAGAGTTTCATGTGTGTACTATCAATAAAAGTACCCATACGAAAAGTATGGAAACATATCGTATGTACCTCGTATATGCTATTTTAAAATTAAACTTGTTTAGTATTTAAACTAAATTATTATTTCCTTTTTGTTTTTATTACTAAAGGGAGGCTTGTTTTTATCACCAAGCTGATGTTAGTTTATTTTTAAATATTTCTATTACGTTAAGTAGAATAAAATTGTTCTATCTTCGAAACTACTGATTATATTCTAGAATGTTTGAAATATAACAATCTATATTTTTAAAAAAAGACAGAAAAAACTTATCGAACCCGCCCTGTCGGTTGGACCTGTATAATACGCCGACTACATATCTGAAGGTGAGTAAACCCCAACCTCAATGAGTGTCCTGTAAAATGGCACTAAACCCTCTGATGGTAAGACTCCCGTCCTACAGCTTAAGAGGAATGTGGAGTACCCACTTCATTGTCATTACTCCCAGGTCTACTCAAGCTGAAAATGGTACTACCTGATAGGATCTCACCAATGTTTATTTACAACTGTTTGATCATTTAACTATGTGCCAACAAATTACCGATATTGAATTGTTACTGTTACATAGTAATACTGGAAATTATTTAACTATTTGCCCAGTCGGCTGGGGCTGTAGAATAAACTGACTGCAACCTCTGCAGAGTGGCACGCCCCCCCGGCTTTTTAGCTGGGCCGTCTGGCATTCGTGCCGGATGGGTGCTCGAAACCAAGAGCAGACTCGGGGCCGAATAGGCCCCCAACTTCGGCTGGGCAACCTTCGGGTGGGCGAGCTGCACTTTTGTCCCCTTTGTACGGCACTAGACCAAGCGTCTAGTTTAAGCCGTAAACTGGCATACGTGCCCGGACCCACATTTGGGTTCGTGAAACTGCTTGCCTCATCAGACTCACATTGCACTAAGTGAGCCGATGAGCAGCACTGACAAGCAGGGTTCGAGTCTCGGCTCCTTCCCGACCTTCCCCTCCCCTTTATCCCCACTTTAATTGGCCTTCGGGCTTTTGACCTTGTGTCAAGTCGTGTCTGGTGGGAGGCAGCGACAAATACATGGCACCCCCCCCTTGAGTTTCCTAGATATGACACTAAACAGTCTGATGGTGAGGTCCCAGTAATTCTACAGCCCAAGCCGACTGGGCAAAAATTAAGTTGGTTGGTTGTTTGGGTTTTATGGCGTATCAACCCTTGTAGGTTATTCAATGCCAAATCCATTTTTATGTAAACAATCAGTTCTATTTGAAGGAATTCGGTTTAGCATAAGCATGCAGTTTAAATGAAAGTACAGTCTAATTGAGAAAAACATATCTATTTCAAGCTATTCAGTTTAGTCAAGCAGTTCTAATTCAGCTAATTCAATTTAGTAAAAGTACAGATTTTGTTTACATAGTTAAATGTCAAAACAATTCTTTATTAAACAAATCACTTTAGCGTAAGTACAGTTTCAATGTAAAAAAAATACTTCCATTTCAAATAATTCAGTTTAGCATAAGCACGCAGTTTAAATGTAAGTACGGTTTAATTGTCAAAAACATTTCTATTTCAAACTATTCAGTTTAGCATAAGTATGCCGTCGGTTCTATTTAGCCCATAGATAGAGCTCTATCAGGTGCTATCATTCCAGGCGAGAATGGACCTGGGAACAATGGCAATGAAGGGGTGCTCCGCATTCCCCAAAGCTCCAGCATCGCTGGAACCTTACCATCAGATTGATTAGTGTCATATCCAGGACACTCATTGGGGGGTCTTACTCCTCTGCAGAGGTGCAGTCAGGGTATTCTACAGTCCCAGCTGACCTGGTAAGCAGAGAATTAAGTAATATTTGATATTTGAAAGATATTCATAGCTGAAACCTACACAGTGTTTTAAAATTATCTTGCAAATGGTACAAGTAAGAGATTTAAACAATCTAAAAATGTGACTTCCAAATTTAGATCTTCAGATCTCAAACATTCAAACCAAGATTAGAACAAATTATAAAAAAAAAGCCAAAAAGAACCAGTAAAAAAATTTGTTTGTTTCTTTTTCTTCAGATGAGATAATGTGTATCGAGTAGTAGAGAAAGTTCAAGTACCGAGAAACAAGCATCAACGATGTACTTAAATCCACAATCACCAACGACATGTGTTCCGTTTATCTAAACATGTATACGTTGTACCGAGTTTTTTGTTACCCTACGAATTACTAGCACTGTTACGGAACGACCCTTTGACCGGTTTAAGCTCATAAAACCGTATCTCTGTTCTCCGATCGTTGGAGTTAGATAATTTACAAATCTTTTTTGCTTAGATGTGGCACAAGGCTGAATGAATGGAGCACCCAATGAGACTCGAACTCAGTCGTGCAGGTTTGCTAGTTCAGCTTACTAACCCTTTTCCGACCCAAAGCGCCCTTATTGGTAGAGATAAGTAGTCTGTTTTATCTGTGTACGAAAGACAGATGTTAATGGATTAGATTATGATAAATGAATGGATCTCTTTGCAAGAATAAAACCTTGACGAAAGAACTTGTTGTTCTCATTTACTAGGCTTAGCTTCATCATCATCATCATCATCATCATGTTGTGCCGCTAGCACGGATATCCCTGAACCTCTCTCGCCATTTCCCCCGATCGTTCATCACCTCTGGCAGGTCTTCAGGGCTACATCCCGTATCCTCACATAGCTGCTGTATGTATGTTCTAGCGGGTCGTCCTTCTTTTGCTCGGCCATATGTGGGGGTCCATAGGAGTACATCACTTAGGCTTAGCTTAGTTTAGCACAAAACCAAAAATATAGGGCACCCAACGTATATCGAGCTCAATGGATCGTTTTCCTAGTTTGCTAACCGTTATGCCATGTAAGGCTATTGTTAAGTTATTGGTTCGGTTTGATTTCTTTGTTTAATGGCATATCAACCTTTGTAGGTTATTTAATGCCAAAGCCATTCTCCTAGAAGAACAGTAGTGGTACTATTTAACCCATAGCTGGGGGGATAAGGGGGTTCATACCTTTCCCAAGGGCATTAGTCTGAAAGTGATTGTGACATATCAAGGTTTGGTTTGGTTTCTTTGTTTAATGGCATATCAACCTTTGTAGGTTATTTAATGCCAAAGCCATTCTCCTAGAAGAACAGTAGTGGTACTATTCAACCTATAGCAGGGAGGATAAGGGGGTTCATACCTTTCCCAAGGGTATTTGCCCGAAAGTGAACGTTATAGCGCGACTGGAATACGAACTCGCTTACTACGATTCCGCAGTCCATCGTTTTAACCATTAGACCACAAGGACACCCTAGTTAAGTTATTGCAGTTACTTCAGATTTTTTTCGGGTTGCTTCATTTTGTATCCATTTTATGTTTAAAATGTTTAATGATTTAAAAAAAAAAACAGCTGTGTTTGATATATTTTTATTTCAAAGCAAATATAGATTTCTGACCTTATTGTAAAAACGTTTTTAATTGTTTTATTTTAACAGCAAAATATCATTTCTGTACTATCTTAAAAACTGTATCTTCTTTGATTTCTTAATTTGAATACAAACAAAAATGTCGAACGAATTTTAAACAATTTTCTATGTGCTGTGATTTAGTACTTGACTACAACCGTTGTATAATTCACCCGCATAATGTCATGTAATTAAGGGCTGATTTTTTATATTTTAATCATTTTTCATTAATTGTATTTTATCATTCAGTTTGGTTGGTCTTTGAACTATTCGGGTTAAGAGTTCTGGTGTGTAGTCAATTGGTGCAGTTTTCACTCGTGCGCAAAGGATATGACAAACACCATTGTCATAATAAACCCAAGACAGGAATGAGGCTGGCGTGTGGATGACGTCATGCCCAGAAGAGATGGGCTGAGAATTTGGAAGATTTTGAAAAAGATTCAGTTGAGGTCCGATCATGGTGTTGAGAAGTTGGGGTCCGATCATGGTATTGAGAAGTTGGGGTCCGACCATGGTGTTGAGAAGTTGAATTCCGACCATGGAGCCGAAGGTTGACATTGGACCATGGAGGCAGACAGTCAAGTTTTCTGCCTTTGTGGCGGTGGTTAAGTTTTTCGGGTCCCGAACAGCGAAGATGAATTGAGATCCAAAATACCACGAGATGTGCCAAACGTTAAGGATGATTAGCATAGTATGATACGAAAGACTTTTAAGAATTGTCTCTCTCCTCGTGTCGAAGAACCGAAGTCAGAAATTAATAAAACCGTTTGTACCTGAACAACAGCGTCCACCTGTTTTCGCCGTATGTATTTGCATATGTATTGTATCACTGTTGTGATAGACATCATCAAATTATATAACAATAATGCTGAAATGAATGATGAATAGGCCTGGAGGAAGAATAGCCATAACTTTTTTTCCTTTATGAAAATATAACTCTCACACTATTTCTTAAAAGATGTCGTAGCTGGCGTATGCACGAGAGAGACGGGGGAAGACGAAGACAGACTGCCATATTGACCCCAACTTCTCTTGACCATACAACGCTGTGTTATCGTCAGGGCCTTACATCTTTGCCTCTTTTGCTTCCGGGCCAGAAGCCACCGTAGGCCATTGTCCTACTGGGCGCCGGACGGCTAGTCTTCGTATATGACTGTATCTAGACCTAAGACTCCTGATTGATGACTGACCCCTGCAAGACACCTCGTATCTGCTGTGGGCCGTGTATATATAATTTTACAACGCCCACGTATTCTGATTGTCACCCAAGTGACTTGCATCCGCTTATTTAAACAGGTGCGTTCTGCAATCACATTGTTTACACAGCTGGAACATCCAGCTCTGTCAAAGGTCAGTATGCAACACTACTGCGTTTGGACTTCCTCTCTATCTTACTACATTACATTTTCTTATTATTTATTACTTTGTTCTGTCCAGTTTAAACGTATGTTAGTAATGATGAACCAAACGACTTCAATCTATCGCGATGCAACTGACTGGCCCAGTCGGCTGTGGTTGCAGAATAGGCTGACTGCATGTCTGTAGAGAGGTAAAACTTCACCAATGAGTGTCCTGGACCGGACGCTAAACAATCTGATTGTGATACTTCTGTAATGCTGGAGCTTTGGAGAATGCGGAGTACCCTTTCATTGATATCACTCCCAGATCCACTCTAGCCCTGATCGGTAGCACCTGATAGTTCTAACAGAACAAAACTGTGTACTTAAGTTAAACTGAATTTTTTTATAAATAGAACTGTTTTTACGTTTAACTATGTGTAAGCAAACGACAGATGTTTAATTGATTTGTTAATTATACATAGCAATACTTGGAACAATTTAACCAGGTTGATATATGCTAAACTGAATTGCTTAAAATAGAACTGTTTGATCATTTAAATGTGTGTAAACAAACGACTTAAGGTTAATTGAATTGATTGAGATGCGTAACAATACTTTGAACTGTTTAACTTTTTTGGCATGCTAAATTGAATTGTTTGAAATAGAACTGTTTGATCATTTAAAATGTACTTATGCTGAATTGAATTGTTTGATTATGTTGGTTGGTTGGGTTTAATGGCATATCAACCTCTATAGGTTATTCAACGCCAAAGCTCTTCCATGTTTATATATTATATATATGATTTGTAAACGCATATTTTTAAGTTGGTTGGGTTTTATGGAATATCAACCCCTTAAGGGTCATTGAATGTCAAATTCTGATATGTAGGTGTATATATATATATATATATATATATAAATATCTTATCCGTGCTAGCGGCACGACATGATGATGATGATGATATATGAATATTAATTGTAAATAAATAGTCCGGAATTAGTATTTTAAAATAGGTCAAAGCTTTTTGTTTGTTTACACTTGAGGGTCGAAGGTTTTGGTAATACAGACAATATCTTTTATCAGAGGCCAATTGTTTTTAAGAAGTTAATTATGGTTTCTTTGTTTAATGGCATATCAACCTTTGTAGGTCGTTTAATGCCAAAACTATGCTTATAGAAGAACAATATTGGTACAATTTAACCCATAGCTGGGAGGATAAGGGGTTTATATCTTTCCCAAGGGTATTTGACCGAAAGTGAACTTAATAGCGCGACTGGAATTTGAACTCGCTTACTACGATTCCGCAAAGGAGATGGTGGTCATTTGAAACACGTCCTATAAAAATTCATCTTTTGAGCTGGAGACATAAAATCAATGTTTTTTTTAAATTGTTATTATATCAGCTTCCAGGACATGTAATCTTTTTTTTAGTTTATTTTCTCAGTAATAAGTCATTATCACATTAATGAGTTTTATCTGTTTTGAGACAGTTTTGAATGATTTTGTCTCCAAATAAGTTGTAATGCAAAATATTTTCCTCCTTTGTCAGAGGATTAATAGTTATTATAGCATACTATTTCAAATTTGAAACAAAAAGGAACACGACATTTGAAGAGTTATTAAAAGTCACATGAGTCCCATGTATATTGATACACCCAATATATGTATAAAAATGATTTGGTCAAAATAACCTGCAATGGTTAATATGATGTAACAACAAAACAGAACCAAATTGTATATATCTAATATATATGTATAAAAGGGATTTTGCATTAAACTACAATGGTTGATATGCCATAAAACCCGACCAAATCAAATCATACATATTTAATATATATGTATAAAAAGGACTGGCATTAAATAACCCACAATGGTTGATATACCATAAAACCCAGCCAAACCAAATCATATATATCTAATATATATGTATAAAGAGGATTTGGCATAAAATAACCTACAATGATTGATATGCCATAAAACCCAACCAAACCAAATCATATATATTTAATATATATGTATAAAGAGGATTTGGCATTAAATAACCCACAATGGTTGATAAGCTATAAAACCCAACAAACCAAATCATATATATTTAATATATATGTATAAAAAGGACTGGCATTAAATAACCCACAATGGCTGATATACCATAAAACCCTACCAAACCAAATTATATATATCTAATATATATGTATAAAGAGGATTTGGCATTAAATAACCTACAATGATTGATATGCCATAAAACCCAACCAAACCAAATCATATATATTTGATATATATGTATAAAGAGCATTTGGCATTAAATAACCCACAATGGTTGATATGCTATAAAACCCAGCCAAACCAAATCATATATATCTAATATATATGTATAAAGAGGATTTGGCATTAAATAACCCACAATGGTTGATATGCCATAATACAAAACTAATGTCAGTGACATTCATCTTATTTAGATGATCATTACTTTATTATGTAGTAAATCCTTTTCAGAAGGATTAGCTTTTTCAAGCTGAAAGGTTGCATTCACCCTGTTGTAATATTTTATGCTTAATGATCTGATCAATCATTAATTGGCCAAGTAATTAACATAATTCGAGTAATATGTATAGTACATCAATTCGAAATCCTGTGTAGAGTGTTGCACAAGTGGTGGTTTGAGTGTGTGTGAGTACAATTTACAAGTGCTTCTAGTAAAATGGTCACCATCGTACAAAGTGGAGATGATGACTCGAGTTCAAAACCTTGACGAGGCCGTTTGAATTTCACTTATTGGGAAAGGTATGAATCCAACTATTCTGCCCCCAGCTGCGGGTAAACAGTAGGTATAGCAACCAGTCTAGGAGAAGGAAGACTATGATTTCAAACCTGTTAATCTAAAATAAAAACAAATTTAACTCACGCCTATAGAAATGTTTCTTTTCGGATCCTTCACAATTAATTAATTCTTTTTTTATTTTTTTTGTTTATTTTTTTGTTTTAATGATTATAATCCAACAGTAAAAAAGACTGACTTATCCGGCAAGCTAAGCAAAAATCCAACAGTTTTAATAGATGAAAACGTTTTTTTTTTTTTTCTTTTTTTCTTTTTTTTTTTTAACTATTTACCAGTCGTCATTTTTTTTAAGGATTACTTTTACTTGGTTTGGTTTGGTTTCCTTTGGTTTTATGACACCTCAACCTGCCAAATCTAATTTTATACACGCAAACAGTTCTATTTGAAACAATTCAGTTCAGCATACTTTAAGCTTTTTTTTTTATTCTCGCACAGTAAAATATTAAAACAGTTCTATTTTTAAACAATTCAGCATAGTATATAACCGGACATTGGCATAATGGTTAGAGTGTTCACCAACGACCCAGGAGACCTGGGTTGAATCCCAGATCGAGTCATGCCAAAGACTCAAAAAATGGTACTTAGTCCCTCCTAACGCTCAGCATTATAAGGTACGGAAAAAAAAGAGTAAACAGCCATCCAGGAAAAGGAATAGCGCCCTCCCCAACACCTTGTTGTAGTAGCTATTGAAAAAGGAGCCTTCGGGTTACCCTCCACTATGGTCGCTAACTTTACTTACTATAAGTGTAGTCTTTTGTTTACACACAGTTAAATGTCAAAACAGTTTTATTTCAAACAATTCAGTTTCGCAAAAATACACAATTTAGTTCCATTTGACTAATTGAGCGGAGCCAGTCAGACGTTACCACTCCAGGCCAGAGTGGACCTGGGAACGACTGCAAAGAACGGATACTCCGCATTCCCCAAAGCTCCAGCTTTACAGGAGCCTTAGCATCAGATTGTTTAGTCTTATTAAGGAAGTCTTACCTCATTAAGGAAGTCTTACCACGTAAAGGAAATCTTACCTCGTTAAGGAAGTCTTACCACGTTAAGGAAGTCTTACCTCATTAAGGAAGTCTTACCACGTTAAGGAAGTCTTACCTCATTAAGGAAGTCTTACCACGTTAAGGAAGTCTTACCTCGTTAAGGAAGTCTTACCTCATTAAGGAAGTCTTACCACGACAAGGAAGTCTTACCTCATTAAGGAAGTCTTACCACGTTAAGGAAGTCTTACCTCATTAAGGAAGTCTTACCACGTTAAGGAAGTCTTACCTCGTTAAGGAAGTCTTACCCCCTCCGCAGAGAAGTAGTCGGTGTATCCTACAGCCCCAGCAGACTAGGCAAACTTTTACAAGTTTCATGTCAAAATTAGCAAACATAACTTATAGATCTTATTTTTCCTATAAACTTGCCATTACATTTTAGGTTACTGCTTTAAAGAAATTTTCATTTTAGATCTCACTACTTTAAAGAAAATCAAATTAAGTACCAAGAATTTTTTTAAAAATTGATATGGTGAAAGGATTCCATTGAATTAAAAATTGATATGGTGAAAGGATTCCATTGTAATAAATCTCTAGTTTTTGAAAACCAATTAACAGTCTTCTATTCAACATTTATTTTTAAGCAACAATTAAGTGGGGTGTCCTCATGGTGTAATGGTTACAGCCATGGACGGCGGAATCGTAGTACGCGAGTTCGTACGCCAGTCGGGCTATTACCTCTTGGGAAAGGTGTTAAGCCCCTTATCCTCCCAGCTATGGGTTAAATAGTACCACTACTGTTCTTCTCGGAGAATGGCTTTGGCATTAAATAAGCTAAAAAGAGTTGATATGCCATATCAACCCTTCTGGGTTATTTAACGCCAAAGCCATTTTTATGTAAATAATCAGTTCTATTTCAAACAATTCAGTTTAGCCTTAGTATACAGTTTAATTGTCAAAAACGTTTCTATTTAAAGCTATTTAGTTTAGTCAAGCAGTTCTAATTCAGGTAATTTAATTTACGATAAATACAGATTTTGTTTACACACAGTCAAATGCCAAAACAGTTCTATATATAACAATTCAATTTAGTGTAACTACAGTTTCAATGTCAAAAAACAGTTCCATTTCAAATAATTCAGTTTAGCATAAGCACGCATGCTTAACTGAATTATTTGAAATGGAACTGTTTTTCGACATTAAAACTGTATTTACACTTAACTGAATTGTTACATATAACTGCTTGAATAGTTTGAAATGGAAATGTTTTTGCCAATTAAACTGTGTACTTACGCTAAACTGAATTGTTTTCAATAGAACTGATTATTTACAAAAAAATGGATTTGGCGTTAAATACCCTACAAAGGTTGATATGCCATAAAACCCAACAAACCAAACCAAACCAATCAGATTGAGCAAAGAGAAAAGAAAGAGAAAGCGGCAACTGAATGAGACTGCCGTACCGATACAAAGAGATAAAGAAATAAAACCTAAAAAAAAAAACCGTAATGAATGAAGTCAAGAATTAAAAAAAAAAAAAAAAAAAGCAAACAAAATAAAACGCCAAATTAAACGCCTTCGAGTGTCTTTAGAAATCACTAACATTTTCTATTTCACGTCACTCGGCTTTAATTAAACTTTTCCGCTAACGTGACCTCTAACCTGAGCTAAGCAATACTTCAAATATTTCTTAACGGACAACTTCTTTCTCGCTTGTAACTAGGACAATGTTCGCTGAGACCGGGTGTCTTGCTTATTCACTGTCTGGTCTACTACGAATGAAAAAAAAAAATGAGGAGGGAAATGTCAAAGCATAGCTTTGCTTCTGATGTTTTAAATGCAAAAAAAAAACATTTTATGTTCCACCATTTATGCACATACTCTCTCTCTCTCTCTCTCTCTCTCTCTCTCTCTCTCTCTCTCTCTCTATCAATCTATCTATCTCCATAGCGTAACGGTTATAGGCGTTGGTTCCCTAGGCTTCTAAGGAGACAACCATCTGGAGGTTGCAGGTTCAATCCTGACTACAGGCGAGTAACAATACAGGAATACTTAACACTTGTACCCGGCTATGGCTAATGGAATCAGAACAGACGACCCCCGTGGATTCAATAAAGGACGTAGTTCGAAGTTCCGTGAAGGTTCCCGAGTTCAACAAACACCTGAAGAAGGCCGGAGGACATATCGGCCGAAACGTTATGGAAATAACAGTAAAGATGAAGACTATAGTCCGAAAACCCTTAATGATAAAAAAAACTCTCTCTCTCTATCACACACGCACACAGACATGCATACACATATGTACGAAGTGCTTGTGGTTTTATGGCTACCATCGAACAAAATAGACACGGTGACTCGGGTTCAAATCCTTAACAAACTTGCTTGCATTTCACATTGCACTAATACCTTTGGATAATATATAAACCAAACTCTCTCCACCTATGAGTTAATAGAAGGGTAGACTAGGCTTTGGTATGGCAACTAGTCTAAGAGAAGAAAAACTGCAAATTAAAAGCTGTTGAACTCTGCTTAAAGATTAACCTTGTGTCACATCCTGTTCCTGGGGAGGGGTTGGGTAAATTTATTCATACACGCATGCTTTGCATACATAAAGAAAAGATTGATAGATATTACGATAATCTTCAATTACAGGTATAACTTTCAAGTGAAAGTAAAAATACTTCAATGTTTTCATATTTTAAACTGGCGAAAATTTTTAAAGATTTCAAATAAAATTTTGTATAAAATATTTTTCTTCCAAGCAGCGGTCGTCTCGATGCTGCTATATGGATGCAGTACATGGACACTAACTAAACCGATGGAGAAAAATCTAGACGGCAACTACACAAGAATGCTGTGAGCAATATTGAACAAGTCCTGGAGGCAACACCCCACAAAGCAGCAGCTCTACGGCCACCTACCTCCCATCACGAAAACTATCCAAGTTAGACGAACCAGACATGCAGGACACTGCTGGAGAAGCAGGGACGAGCTCATAAGTGATGTTCTCCTATGGACCCCCCCTTATAAGCCGAGCAAAAGCAGGACGACCAGCTCGAACCTACATACAGTGAGGATACGGGATGTATCCCTGAGGACCTGCCAGAAGCGATCAACGATAGGGAGGAGTGGCGAGAGAAGGTCAGGGATATCCGTACTGGCGGCACGACATGATGATGATGATGTGTCGGGAATAAATAAATTTTAAAAAATCTAAATGGAATTAAAATAATTATCAATGTATGCAGAAACTCCAAGAGGCCTCTGACAGGAATGGGCGCGACGCATGCAGAAAGAAAATGGACCGTCCCGACAAAATTAGAAATCTCACTCTCAGTGACCGGTGGAGTGATAACATCTAAATCACCCTTGCTGCTTGTGGAAGGCCACGTGGCCGCTCTAAAGCGCTACGTTGGCTAACCTTTCACTTGTAGCAGCCGTTTCGGTTAACAGTGTGCCAAAATATAAAAATACTGGATGTAGACTGGAAGACCTGTCTGGAGCGATGGATGATAGGGACAGATGAAGAGAGAGAAAGAGAGAGAGAGTCAGGGAATCCTGTGCCAGCGGCGCGACTTGATGATGATGATGATGATGTGTGTGTGTGTGTGTGTGTGTGTGTCTGTGTGTGTGTGTGTGTGAGTTTCTAATTGAGTGAATGTGTATGCACCTAAGCATGCTTGGGCATGAACAAAACACTTTTGTGAGTGTCTGTAAATAAACACGCACGTGTTCTCAATAAATTAATGATTTTGTCAACAATTTGTTTTAAGTGTGTAAGCCTTATGCGGCAATCTGATTAGGGAAACAGAAAAATATCTTCCAATGATTCGATTAAGAGAAATCGAATTTGGTTCGATTGATTTTTCAGAAGAAAACGAAAGAAAGAGAAAAATTTTAAAAATACAAAATAATTTCAGTGGAACGCAAGAAAAACTGTTTTTTTCAACTTTAACATCGTTATTAAAAAAAATGTCGGACTTCCCGTTTACCAAAACAAAAATTCTGTCCTCAAAGCATTGAATGCAAATCGATATAATCACTGCTTACAGAACTGATTGATTTTAACTGCCTGTCAACCAATCTTGGGTCAATTTATACCCCGAGGATAATTAATTCCACACATTGGACAATTATATAAACAATTTTGTTCAGTTTATTTAGGAAGTTTTTTTGCCCACACTGTTATATGATATTAAGTATTCCCATCTAATATAAATAATTTGCTTACAGTTGTAAGATATCAAGTATTCCAATCTAATACAAATAATTCGCACACAGTTACATATCTAGTATTCCTATCTAATACAAATAATTCGCTTAGGGTTACATGATATCAAGAATTCTTATCTAATACAAATAATTTGCAGGGTGGTGTCCTGGTGGTGTAATGGTTAAAGCGATGGACAGCGGAATCGTAGTAAGCGAGTTCGAACTCCAGTCGCGCTATTACATTCACTTTCGGGCAAATACCCTTGGTAAAGGTAAGAACCCCCTTATCCTCCCAGCTATGGGTTAAATAATACCACTATTGTCCTTCTAGAATGATGGATTTAGCATTAAATAACCCAAGAAGGTTGATATGCCATTAAACAAAAAACAAACAAATAATTTGCACACAGTTTTATGGTATCTAGTATTCCTATCTAATACAAATAATTTGCACAGTTTTATATGATATCAAGTATTCCTATCTAATACAAATAATTTACCCACAGTTACATATCAACAATTACTATCTAATCTGAGAATAATGGCAATGAAGCTGTACTTAACTCATAACAGATCAACAGAACTGTTGCCCCCCACTACCAAACCCCGTT
>OY757920.1:14421482-14471482 GCA_963585895.1 Sepioteuthis lessoniana | reverse complement strand
TTCTGTTATACAACACTGCGTTCACTTATTATCTGATTAATTGTTTCATCTCTATCTCCACAGAGACTTCATTTGCTATCCTGCATATTATCAATTTTTCCTTTGATATAGTTTGTCTTTATGGAATTATTTTGTTTGGTTTAGTTTGGTTGGGTTGGGTTGGGGTTTATGGCATACCAATCCTTGTAGGGTATTAAATGCCAAATCCTCTTAATATGAAAAAAAAGTAGATAGTATAACTATATTTATATGATAGGGCTGAAATTCAAATTTAAAATTCAATATCATATTGTAATCTTCCTTGCTACTGATTGTCTCTTTTCTAAGTGAGCGAATAAAAGTCTCGGATGACAAACATATCAAATATCATAGAAGGATAAAGCAGACCAAAGTAAACACACTCCAGGAAAAAGGAACAAAAACCATTATAAAAACAAATCTGACCAGACAAAAATCATTTATACTGGAAACAGGAGTGAGTTCAAGTCTCATTGAGTAGCCCACTTAAAAGGCCTTGTGCCAGACATGTTCTCTGACGAAAGCAACAAGCTGGAAACATACACACATATATAACACGTATGTAAGAACAAAATAAATAAATTCAAAAATACAAATATCTTCGTGGACTTTCGTATTTTAAAATATATCCTTATTCTTTCTTTCTTTGCCTACAGCAACCATCTTTAAATATATATATATATATATATATATTGTTTCCGTTCCCATAGCTTTTTTTTCAGTTTTAAGTCGTTTAAAGATGCAGTGTTTGCGGGGTACCGTCTACTTCTTTTCTTTGTCAGCTCGAAGCCTTTTTCTCTGATTTTGTCGATCGAAGTTCTAAACCGACGCCGATTACACCGATGACATAGCATTACTGGCGAATACACCCAACCAAGCCGAAACACTGCTGCATAGTTTGGAACGAGCCGCCGCAGGCATTGGACTCCATGTCAATGCACACAAAACTGAATATATGTGTTATAACCAAACAGGTGACATTTCCACACTAGACGGAACCTCTCCGAAACTAGTAGACAAACTCACCTACCTAGGAAGCAGCGTCTCATCAACCGAAAAAGACATTGACACACGGCTAACGAAAGCATGGACAGCTATCGATAGGCTCTCGATCATATGAAAATCAGACCTGACCGAAAAAATAAAACGCAGTTTCTTCCAGGCAGCGGTCGTATCGATCCTGCTATATGGATGCACTACTTGAACGCTAAGTAAACGGTTGAAGAAGCTAGACGGCAATAACACAAGAATGCTGCGAGCAATATTGAACTAGTCCTGGCAGCAACACCCCACAAGGCACCAACTATACGGCCACCTACCTCCCGTCACGAAAACTATACAAGTTAGACGAACCAGACGTGCAGGACACTGCTAGAGAAGCAAGGACGAACTCATCAGTGATGTACTCCTATGGACCCCCACATATGGCCGAGCAAAAGTAGGACGACCGGCTCGAACATACATACAGCAGCTATCTGAGGATACGGGATGTAGCCCTGAAGACCTGCCAGAAGCGATGAATGATAGGGAGAAGCGGCGAGAGAGGGTCAGGGATATCCGTGCTGGCGGCACGACATGATGATGATGATGATGGTGATGAAACATGAAATCTTTCTTTTGTCTTGTTTCTATTCACATAGTTTCCTACAGAAAACTTCTTCTTTCATTTGCATCTGGTTGCTCAATTTTCGCCATATTTTGTTTATATCATTATTTCGTCTTCTTTTTGACAATTACTCGCATAAAGACATCATCGACAGCCATTAACCGCCATTTCAAGTAAAAAGAATTAAGCAAGTCATAGCATCACGGCGAATAGATAAAAATTAATAAAAAAAAAAAGGAAAGTATAATAAACATATGATAGGTATGTCACTTAAGAGAAAGAGAATGATTAAACAACTGCGAAAGCAATCTCATTCTGTTAATATTTATTCGTCAACTGGATTGAGAATCAATTTATTCTCTTATATCGTATAAACTCAAATCCCGTAAGGATATGTTGTCCAGTCGGCTTGGGCTGTAGAATACACCGACTGAGACCCTTCCCCACCAACGAGTGTCCTGTAAATGATACTAAACAATCTGATGCTGATGTTCCAGTGTTGCTCGATCTTTAAGGAATGCAGAGCACCCCTTCATTACAATTACTCCCGGGTCCATTCTAGCTCGGAATGATAGCACCTGACAGGGCCCTATCTGAGGGTTAAATAGATTTCACTGCAAACATATGCTACACTGAATTAGTTTGGTTTCTTTGTTTAATGGCATACCAACCTTTGTAGGTTATTTAATACCAAAGTCATTCTCCTAGAAGAACAATAGTGGTACTATTTAACCTCATAGCTGGGAGGATAAGGGGGTTCATACGTTTCGCTTGGGTATTTGCCCAAAAGTGAACGTAATAGCGCGACTGGAGTACGAACTCGCTTACTACGATTCCGCAGTCCATCGCTTTAACCATTACACCACGAGGACACCCTGTTTGAATTAGAACTGTTTGACTAAACTGAATAGCTTGAAAAAGAAATGTTTTTGACACTTAAACTGTGTACTTACATTTAAACTGCGCACTTATGCTAAACTGAATTGTTTGGAATGGAACTGTTTTTGACGTTGAAACTGTAATTACGCTCGACTGAATTGTTTAATATAGAATGTTTTGACATTTAACAGTGTGTAAACAAAATCTACACATATATAACTTGAATTAGCTGAATTATTGTAGCCCCCATGATTTCTTACACTTAGTGCACTTAAAAGTCTGATGCTCTGCCGACTGAGCTATGGAGGCTCTTAACTGTTCGAGTAAACTGAATAGCTTGACATAGTGCTGTTCTTGACAATTAAACTGTGTACTCATGCTAACCTGAATTGTTTGAAATAGAACCGCTTATTTGTATAAAAATTGATTAAATAACCAACAAAGGTTGAGAAGCCATAAAACCCAAACAAACAACCAACGTAAGGATATACCAGTTTTACGTTTTAAGTAAAGTTTGAAACCGCAGTCGAAGGTGACCCGAAGGCTCCCTTTTCAACGACTATTACACAGAGGTGTAGAGGAGGGCGCTACTCTATTCCCTTGATTGCTCCACTTTACCCTTGATCCGTACCTAATAATGCTGAGCGTTTCGCAAGGAGACATCAAATACAATTTTTGAGTGTTTGGTATGACACGAACTGGGATCGAACCCTGGTCACACGAGCCATTAGGCGAAGACTCTAACCATTATGCCAACATTTTAAATCAGAATGTTTTTAGTGTAATGATTACCATTATAGAAAATGGACACAGTGACCTGAGTTCAAATCCTGAGCGAGGCTATATACATTTCACTTTGCGCTTATAGTCTAGCAAAAGGTTTCAATCCAGCTACAGGTAAATAGTAGTGCAGACTGGTTTCTTTAACCTTGGTAAGCAACCAGTCTAGAAGAAGGACTCTGAATTCAAACCTGTGAAAGTCCGCTTCAAAAATGCACCTTGTGTTGCATCAAGCAAGACTGAAAGGGCTGGTAAATATATATATATATATATATATATATATATATATATATATTAAATAAGGTCCTTATCATATAGATTATTATATTTATTATAAGTTTTTAACATCAACGTTAACTGATAGTCTTTTACGAGAGACTGAGTGATAGTACGTCATCTCAAGTCTCCAGGGTCTATTTCAGTATTCTGGCCGATCGTAAGAATGTTGTAGTTTGCATGGTTTCGTTCTCAGATTTCCGGCTCTTCCAGGGGACTGTTCCAAGTGCGCCAATTGTAATCGGTATTACTGTTACTCTCATGTTCCACAGCTTTTTTAGTTCTCTGGTGAGATACAAATACTTGTTTTTTGTTTTTTGTTTTTTTGTTTTTTTTGTTTTTTTTTTGTTTTTTTTTATTTCACCATTTACACTTGTTTTACTCTGGCGACTTATCTGTTTTCGCTTTAATATTGTAAGTAAAGTTGGTGATCGTAGTCGAGGGTTACCCGAAGGCTCTCTTTTCGAGGGTTACTACACCGAAGTGTATGGGAGAACACCACTCCGTTTCCTGGATTGCTCCACTTTACCCTTGATTCGTCCCTTATAATGCTGAATGTTAAGCTAAGAGGCATTAAGTACCATTTTTTAGTGTTTGGTATGACTCGACCTGGGATTGAACCCAGGTCTCCAAGGCAAACACTCTAACCATCATGGCGTTGTTTTGTAGTGCTATTCGAAGAGACTGAGTCTATCTCTCAAGGTTTATTTTGGTGTTAGAACTCATTTCTTTCCACACAATTGAATGGTTTCAAGTACTGCTATCCAATAATAATAATTCTATTTGATACTAAACATTTATTTGCACACAGTTGAATAGTTTCAAGTATTGCTATCAAACACAAATAATTCTATTTACTTATTGTTATGTTATTTAGTCTTTTATGGATTCATCAACGAGATAATCAAACATGATGTACGAAAGTCAAATACCGAAACGAAACACACTTCTTTATAAAAAATATCTCTCATTTTATTCTCGAAAGGGGCACACAGTTTGTGTTATATAATAACCGAGGGATTTCGGTTCATGCCTCTGAGTTTAGTAAGGCTGAAAACCTTTCGGCTCAGCACATGGGTTAGTTAGGTGCAACATTGAGGCAGGTGTTAACGCGGGCGCGCGCGGGCGGATGGAGGTGTCACTCAGATGTCATAATAGTCCGAGACGAAACGCGGTGACAGGGTGCGGGTGACGTCACGCACCGGAAGCGCGCGGAGGTTTGTGTGAGAATTTGAAGAAAGAGAGAGTTGGATACTAGACGCCAAACAAGAAGGATCGATTCTGGAGCTCGCAGACGCGAGACGAACTTGCGCCCTATGGGGGCTGCTCGAGATGGGGGCCAAATGAATAAGACAGCATAGAAGATTGTGTCTCTCCTCCTTACGTCGAAACCTTTAACTCAAAGTTAATAAAAAGGTTTCGTACCTGAACAAGAAGTCGTTACGTGTTTTCTAATTTCGAGATTTATATATTCATTCGTTATGAACATTATATGTCCATTTCGCACATAGCTTTAATTGGGTATATGAATATGGTACATTTGTTGTAAGTTTGAGAGAGAGATGAAGAGACATATACTCAGAGAGGGTACTTCTTCATGCCCCATATCTTCTTCCTGGAGCTAGTGGGTGCCAATGCTTGCACCCTCTTGAAAGCCGTATCGTCAGAGACGACACTAACGCCTCTTATCGGTTGTGTATCCCGATTCTGACTGGACTGATTATCTAAAACTGACCGCGTGGTTCTCATATTACGTGGTCTCCTTCTGGTTACACACCTGCTCGACCGACCTATCCCGACGCACTGCCATCCCCCTGTTTACTAATCATAATGTGACAACTTGTCAAATCACACGAGTCACCAGGAACGAACCTAAAATCCATGTCAACAGTCATTGTATGACAGTTAAATGGTTTCAAGTATTGCTATCCATTACTAATAATTCTATTTAATATTAATCATCTATTTGTACACAGTTAAGTGATTTCATGTATAAGAAACGATTGAGTAGTTCTATTTGGGCCATGGATGGAACTCCAACAGGTATTTTCACTCCGGGTCAGAGTGGAGTAATGACAATAAAGGGTACTCTACATTCCCCAAAGCTCACCATCAGATTTTTTAGTGTCATATCCAGGACAATAGCTGAGGGGTCATGCCCCTCGACAGAGATACAGTCGGCGCATTCGACAACTTAATAATGATAATAAAGTGGTACTCTACTTTCCCAAAGCTCCAGGACTCGAGCCTCACCATCCGTTTTTTTGGCATCATATCCAGGACACACGTTGTCCTCGTGGAAGTCTTTGCAGAAATCTAGACAGTGTATTCTACTGTTCCTGCCGACACCTTCGAGATAGATAGATAGATAGATAGATAGATTGATGTAGTATTCGTCTGTCTGTCTCTGTCTCCGTCCGTCTGTCTCTCACTCACTCACTCTCTCTCTCTCTTTCTTTATCTCTGTCTCTCTTTCTCTTTCTCTCTCTCTCTTTCACTTTCTCTCTCTCTCTCTCTCACCCTCTCATTCTGCTCTCTCTCTTTCTCTGTCTTTCTGTCTGTCTGTCTCTCTCTCTCTTTCTCTCTCTCTCTTTCTCTCTCATTCTAATCTCTCTCTCTCTCTCTCTCTCTCACACATTCTGATCTCCCTCTCCATTTCTGTCTGTCTGTCTCTCTCTTTCTCTGTCTTTCTGTCTGTCTCTCATTCTGATCTCTCTCTCTCTCTCTCTCTCTGTCTCTCTCTCTCTCTATTTCCGTCTGTCTCTCTCTCTCTTTCTCTGTCTATCTGTCTCTCTTTCTCTCTCTCATTCTGATCCCTCTCTCTCTCTCTCTGTCTCTCTCTCTGTCTCTCTGTCTCTGTCTTTCTGTCTGTCTCTCATTCTGATCTCTCTCTCTCTCTCTCTATCTATCTATCTAACTATCTATCTATCTATCTATTTCTGTCTGTCTGTCTCTCTTTCTCTGTCTATCTGTCTCTCTTTCTCTCTCTCATTCTGATCCCCCCCTCTCTCTCTCTCTCTCTTTCTGTCTCTCTTTCTCCCTCTCATTCTGATCTCCTCCTGAGATTTTGCGAAGCTTTACAGGGTTCTGATGTTTATTATTACACGTGTCCCATAAAACATTCCTGAACTTTAGAATCTGTGACCCGTCGGTCAAAATTTTACATGTTGATACATTCTTGACTTACTTCAGGAATGTCACTTCGTGGGAGTAAAGAGTAAGGATGTTCATAGATCTTTCTACGCTCCACCGTATCTGGACTTAAACATTTTTTAGGGGAGTGCCATCAGTAAACTGGAGTCGTGTTTACAAACTGCCCTGCTGAGTGTGAAAACAGGTCTGAACGACGCTCCTTGGAAAGACTTCCGTGAGAGACGTTCACTTTAAATATTTTAGAAATTATTCAGTCAATGAATAATGGGATGAAGATTTGATCTCCGTGATTTGGTACCAGAGTATTTTCTCTTTTTTCAACTAAATAATATTCACTTTGACCCCATATTATTTTCATTGCAGTCACTGTTTAGATAATTCTTTATGTTAAAATTCGTATTGTAGTTTGGTTGGTTGGTTGGTTGGTTGGGTTTTATGGCATATCAACCTTTGTAAGTTATTTAACGCCAAATCCATTTTTATGAAAATAGTTCTATTACAAACAATTCAGTTTAGGGTAAGTACGCTTTTTAAATGCAAGTATAGTTTAATCGTGAAAAAACATTTCTATTTCAAGCTATTTAGTTTAGTCAAGCAGTTCTAATTCCGCTAATTCAGTTTAGTATAAGTACAGATTTTGTTTACACATAGTTAAATTTCAAAACAGTTCAATATTAAACAATTCAGTTTAGTGTAAATACAGTTTCAATGTCAAAAACAGTTCCATTTCAAATAATTCAGTTTAGCATAAGCACGCAGTTTAAATGTAAGTACGGTTTAATTTTCAAAAACATTTCTATTTCAAGCAATTCAGTTTAGTCAAAAGCTTCAGTTTAGCATAGGAATGCCGTTAGTTCTATTTAACCCATAGATAGGGCCCTATCAGGTGCGACCACTCCAAGCCAGAGTGGACATAGGAGCGATGGCAATAAAGGGGTATTCCGCATTCCCCAAAGCTCCAGCGTTACTGCAACCTCACCATCAGATTGTTTAGTGTCATATCCAGAACACCCGTTGGTGGTGGTGGTGGGGGGTCCCACCCCTCCGCAGAGGTTCGGTCGGTGTATTCAACAGTCACAGCCGACTGGGCAAATTGGTACTGTCTTTCAATGTACATCGCACATATATATTATACAATAAGTTGTGCGTCTATATGTACGAAAAGGGTCAACTCTAGCGTACTCTGAGGCAATTGATAATTAGTAAACATATCGACTTGTGTTTATTGTTATTGTAGTATTAATTTCTATCTGAATTTTAATTCTATTTCCAATCTGATTTTTAGGGTTGATGCAAATAAACACACATATATACAAAATCAACCTCGATTTTCTTCGTATTGATATAAATATTGATTTTTTAACACATACATTCTCCATCTGTCTGTCTGTCTGTCTGTCTGTCTGTCTCTCTCTCTCTCTCTCTCCCTCTCCCATTCTGGTCTCTCTGTCTCTCTCTCTCATTCTGATATATATCTCTCTCTTTTTCTCTGTCTCCGTCTCTTTCTCTGTCCCTTTCTCTCTCTCTCTCTCTCTCATTCTGATCCCTCTCTCTCTCATTCTGATCTCTCTCTCTCTCTCTTTCTCTCTCTCTCTTTCTCTCTCATTCTGATCTCTCTCTCTCTCTCTCATTCTGATCTCTCTCTTTCTCTGTCTCTCTGTCTCTCATTCAGTTGGCTGGGACTGTAGAATACACCAACTTCATCACTATAGAGGGGCAAGACCCTCCCACCAACATGTGTCCTGAATATGACACTAAACAAACTGATGGTGAGGTTTCAGTAATTCTGGTGCAGAGTACCCCTTCATTGCCATCGTTCCCGGGTCCACTCTGGCCCGGAATGGTAGCACCTGATAGGGTCATATCTATGGGTCAAATAGAACTAAACTGTGTACTTATGCTAAACTGAATTGTTAGAAATTAAACTGTTTTTGTATGCTAAACTGAATTGCTTGAAATAGAACTGTTTTGACATTTAACTAAGTGTAAACAAAAACTATACTTATTCAAAACTGTATTGTTTGAATTAGAAGTGTTTATATGTATAAAAATGGATTTGGCATTGAATAACCTTCAATGGTTGATATGCCATAAAGCTCAACCAAACCAAATCCTATATATTTAATATATATGTGTAAAGTGGATTTGGCATTGAATAACTTACAATGGTTGATCTGCCGTAAAACCAAAACAAACCAAATCCTATATATTCAATATATAGGTATAAAGAGGATTTGGCATTAAATAACCTACAATGGTTGATATGCCATAAAACCAAAGCAAACTAAACTAAACCAGATAGAGATGGCCAGAGTGAATATCTCTATTGAAGAACATTTCCTCAAATAAATAATCATAATGTGTATCAACTAACATTAAATATTTTTGACATTGTTGATTTTTTTAACTAACACCCTTGCCATTGAACAAGCTTATCCTATTAAGTTTATATAAGACGAAGAACTCTTTATTGGATACGTGGCACCAAGCCATATAAACGGGGCACCCAATGAAACTCGAACTCACTCGTGTAGATTTGTTAATTGAATGTTTTTTCAGGTTTGGGATCGGTTTATACAGCGCTCACTTTTGTGTGTTAGATTTCTCTTCCTTCTCCTCTTCCTCCGCCCTTCCCCTTTCTCAGCGTGTGTCAACTGGAGGGAGAGAAATCTGACACACAACAGTGACCTCTATATAATCCGATACAAAACCTTGAAAAAACATTCAACTAACAAACCAAAGACTTTAAAGATGGTACTTGATACCTCCTCGCTTTACATTCAGCAATATAAGTTACGTATCAAGGGTAAAGTGGGGCAATCTAGGGAAAACAGTAGCGCCCTCCCCTAAGCCTCGGTATAGTAGGTATTGAAAAGGGAGCTTTCTGGTTGCTCTCGACTACGGTCGCCAACTTTACTTACTTTACATATATATATATATATATATATATATATATATATATATAGAGAGAGAGAGAGAGAGAGAGATTTATATATACGAACACATACATTTACGCACATATATAAATATATAAAATTTATGTATAAATACATTGACACTGCCCAGATAGATAGATAGTTAGATAGATGGTTGGGTGGATAGGTTGTTGGATTTATGGCATATCAACCCTTGAGAATTAATTTTTTATTTATTGCGGACTTTTTGTCCTCATCTTGGTAGTTTTTTTTTTTTTTTTGTGTTGTTTCTTCTTCACAACGTTTCGGCCAAATTTCACTTCTGGCCTTCTTCAGGTGATTAACCGCGACCTCGGATCGGAATGCTGAGTCTGGTAACCGTATCACCAGTAATTACTGCCTTCCATAGTTGTTGTCTATCGCACCACGTTTTTGACCAAGTAAACCTCTGGCCGGCTTGGGTAAGAATTGAAACCGCTATCTTCTGACAATGCTCACCTGGAAACTACCAAGATAAGGACAAAAAGTCCGCAATAAATAAAAAATTAATTCTCAGATTTAGAAGCCTCATCTCAAAATGATTCCATTTAAAGACAATATCAACCCTTGTCGGTTATTTAATGCCAAATCCTGTTTATACATACAAATTATATATATATATATATATATATATATATATATATATATATATATATATATATATATATATATAAACGAATAGTTTTTAGGTAATATTTTTAAACGAGCCAGAACTCATTTTTATCACATAGTTAAATAGTTTCAAGTATTTCAATCTAATGATAATTAATCAATCTAATATTAATCATTTGTTTGCACATAGTTAAATGGTTTCAAATATCGTGAATGATTAAACAGTTCTATTTGACCCGGACAAGGGACCCTAACAGAGTGGATTTTGGAAGAATGGCAATGAGGGGGTGCTCCAGGTCTTGAGACTGACCATCAGATGCGATTTAGTGTCATATCTAGGACTGTCGTTGCGGAGATCCTTACTCCCCTGCGGTGATGCAGTCGACGTATTCTACAGCCCCAGCCAACTGGGCTATGATAGATAGATAGATAGATAGATAGATAGATAGATAGATAGATAGATAGATAGATAGATAGATGTTTCTAAACAAGAGCTAATGTGTATATTACTATCTATCGACATAGGAATCACAATCTGTCAAGATAATTTATGTAGGAAACTTTATGGATACGTAATAATATTACTATAACTGAGATTGTATGACGTACTGATTCAGTACATAGGCTTTCAGGATGTTTTTGATGTATTAGTTCTCAGCATTTTAATGCAGTTTATACACCAGCGCGCGACATTAGTCGTCTGTGCTTGGTTGGTTGGAATTTTATGGCATATCAACTTTCTTAGGTTATTTAATGCCAAATTCTGTTTTATATATATATATATATATATATATATATCATCATCATCATGTCGTGCCGCTAGCACAGATATCCCTGACCCTCTCTCGCCACTTCTCCCTATCATTCATAGCTTCTGGCAGGTCTTCAGGGCTACATTCCGTATCCTCACATAGCTGCTGAATGTATGTTCGAGCTGGTCGTCCTGCTTTTGCTTGGCTATATGCGGGGGTCCATAGGAGTACATCACTGATGAGCTCGTCCCTGCTTCTCCAGCAGTGTCCTGCGTGTCTGGTTCGTTTAGCTTGGATAGTTTTCGTGATGGGAGGTAGTTGGCCGTATAGTTGGTGCCTTGTGGGGTGTTGCCGCCAGGACTTGTTCAATATTGCTCGCAGCATTCTTGTGTTATTGCCGTCTAGCTTCTTCTTCAGCCGTTTAGTTAGCGTCCAAGTAGCGCATCCATATAGTAGTGTCGATACGACCGTTGCTTGGAAGAAACTGCGTTTCATTTTATCGGTCAGTTCTGATTTCCATATGATCGAGAGCCTATCGATAGCTTTCAATGCTTTCGTTAGCCGTGTGTCAATGTCTTTTTCGGTTGATGAGACGCTGCTTCCTAGGTAGGTGAATTACAAATATATATATATATATATATATATATATATATATATTATGTTTAACCAAAGATTTCTAAATTAGTACTTTGGAGATAACGTCAGTTTAGTTTAAGTATAGTTTTGGTTTACACACAGCCAAATGTCAAAAACAGTTCTTTTTCAAACAATTCAGTTTAGCACACAAAAACAGTTGCATTTCAGACAATTCAGTTTAGCATAAGTACGCAGTTTAGATATCAAAACAGTTCTATTTCAAGCAATTCAGTTTAGCATATGTACACAGTTTAGTTATATTTGATCTATAGATAGGACTCTATCATGTGCTATCTGAGTGGAACTGGGAGCGATGGCAACGCAGGGTACTCCGCCTTCTCCAAAACTCCAGCATTATTGGAGCCTTACTGGATTGTTTAGTTTCATATCCAGGACACTAGTTTGGGAGGGTCTTTCCCCTATGCCGAGATGCAGTCGGTGTATTCTACAGCCCCAGCCGACTTGTCAAGGTCGTCTGTGATATTAGGCAAATTATATATGCGTTTAAAGGAACGAGTTTACCTATAGACATCTACACATGGACATGTTAGTGTTGATCGAGCAGCAAGGATTTATATACCAGCTCTGTGGAGACACTGGATGCGGTCTAAAAGACCTGACGGGAGCGATGGACGATAGGGACGGATAGTGAGAGAGAGAGAGAGAGAGAGGGTCAGATACTCGGTACTATCAGCAAAATAATGAAGATGATGAGATAAGTTATAATATATATAATATGGTTGCATTTTTACTTACCAAGAATGCAGCAAGCAATTTTGAACAAGTCCTGGAGGCATCACCCCACAAAGCAGATGCAGTACGGCCACCTTCCTCCCATCACGAAAACTATCAAAGTTAGACGAACCAGAAATGCAGGACACTGTTGGAGAAGCAGGGACGAGCTCATAAGTGATGTTCTCCTATGGACCCCCGCATATGGCCAAGCAAACGCAGGTCGAGCTAAAGCAAGGCGACTTGCTCGAACCTACATACAGCAGCTCTGTGAGGATACAGGATATAGCCCTGAGGACCTGCCAGAAGCCTTGAACGATTGGGAGGAGTGGCGAGAGAGGGTCAAGGATATTCGTGTTGGTAGCACGACATGATGATGATGATGATGAATACTCGTAAAATTTATGAATGAAAATATGGAAGTTTTTTCTATAGATGAATTGATTTTTAAGGGATTATTCATTCAAACATACACACGTGCGTTTATGTTCTGTTATTCTTTGGCATAATAAATAGAGTGTTCACAAATGACCCGAGAGACCAGAGATCAATCCTAGATCGAGTCATACCAAAGACTCAAAAAATGGGACTTGATTCCTCCTTGCTTAATACTCAGCATTATAAAACACAGATCAATGGTTAGTGGATGAATACGGGGAAAGGACTAGCGTCCTCCCCTACACTTTGGTGTAGTAGCTATTGAAAAGAGTCTTCAGGCCTCCATCGACTACAGACGGCCAACTACTACGAGGTGCATATGATAATTTTCCAGACATTTTTCGTATGGGCACTTTTACTGATAGTGCACACATGAAACTCTATTCCCCTTCGAAGTAATCTCCTCCGGCAGCAATGCACTTGCCGTACCGTTCCAACAACTTCTGGAAGGCCCAATGGAAATCCTCTTGTGTGAGCGTATCAATGACCCTCGTCACAGCCTCTTTCATCTCCTCAATTGTCTCATAACCACAGCCTCTGAGCTTAGAGAATAACCAAAAGTCACAAGGAACAAGGTATGGACTGTAGGGAGGCTGAGGAACTGTCTTGATGCCTATCTTGGTCAAATAGTCTGTGAGAAGAATGGACTTGTGGACTGGTGTATTATCCTCGTGGAAATGCCACTGAGCCGATTTGAAGAGTGCTGGCCTCTTCCGACGGAATCTCTTCCCGAAAACCCTTAAAACCTCAACATAGTAACTCTATTGCTTGGAAATCTTAGTCCAAGGAGGCTTTCTTTAATGTGTGCCCTTGTTCAAATTCTGTTTGTGTTTGTTTCAATATATGTGGTACCATGGCTTCATATCTGATTTTATAGTCCATCTTACTGATAGTCTCATCATTTCCAAGACAATATGTTTAAACACATTTATACATGGCCTCGTAACTTTTCTCGTGGAAAAGTTTGTTTTGTTTTCTAGGGTGAGACGAATTTACTCTGTTTAGATATACAAGATGATCAATTGAACTTATTTCAGTTTTATTTTCATTTGTAAACGCTTGGTATATCAATAGATAAAGTTAAGTTTGATTATATATATATCAATAGTTGGCGACCGTTCTTGAGGGTGACCCGAAGGCTCCGTTTTCGATACCTACTACACCAAGGTGTAGAAGAGGGCGTTGGGAGACCAAGGTTCAATCCCAGGTCGAGTCATGCTAAAGACTCAAAAAATGGTACTTGATGCAGCCTTGCTTAGCACTCGGCACTATAAGGAGAGGATCAAGGATAAGGTGGAGCAATCCTGGGAGTAACACTTTCCCCTACACCACAATGTAGTAGCTATTGAAAAGAGAACCTTCGGGTCACCCTCGACTAAATTCACCAACCTTACTTTTTACTTATATATATATTTCAAAATGAATAGGTCCACTAAGATATTTATATTTTTTTGAGGATCATAGATCTCTTAGTGGGCCTATTCATTTTGTAATATTTACTTTTTTCTATCTTTGGACCAACAAAAAAAGAAAATATGTTTTACACACACACACACATAGAGAGAGAGAGACAGAGAGACAGAGAGTAGAAAAACAAAGTAATCCAAAAGTGTTGAATTTATTATGAAGGTAAGTCAAAGTTAAAACGTTTTGGTTTTAGTAAATCTTCATCAGGGATTTAAGATGGCGAAAAAAGTGTCGATAGAACAACAGATGCTCTAATGAATCGACACTTGTTTCACCATTTTAAAATCCCGATGAAGATTTATTAGAAATTAGAAACTTTTTAACGTTGACTTTCCTTCATAAAAAAATTCATCATCTTTGGATTTATTTATTTTTCTATTTTCTCCATAATGTCGAATTCATTTTCATTTTTTACTTCCATATATATATATATATATATATATATATATATATATTTGTCATCCTCAGACAGACTGTTGCGTTGTATCACAACTTTTCAGTGTGGCTAGACACGTAGGACGCTTGAAGCTGGGATCGAAACCCGCCCAACTTTATGTTAAACTTAGTATCAGACCGCACGGCCAACAAGGGTACCACGTCAGCTAGGGAATTATAAGGTATTAAGTAGTAGCGTTCGTTTGTTTACATTTTATACCTTACCGGATACCAGAGTGCTCAATTCGTTCGAAAAGCTTTGCATTATGCAAGCGATAGCCGTAAATATATATATATATATATATATATATATATATATATATATATATATATATATCAAGTTGGATTCGGTCGTGAGCATTGTAATATAATAGCCGAGCGATTTCGTTTTATATATCTTGCCTTTCGGTTTCGTTAGGCTGAGAACCTTTCGCTTAGCGCATGGGCTAGTTAGGTGCAACATTAACGCAGGTGTTCACGCGCGCGCGGAGAGGCTTTGTCATTCAGCGATGTCAAAATAAAAATTCCAGATAGAAAATTTGACTTAGGGATGTGAATGATGTCATGCACCGGAAGCGCGCGTGGAGGATTTTGGGGATTTTGAAAAAAGTCAATTAGTTGAGTTCTGCCTCGGAGGAAGAAGATTAACCTTCGCTCGCTCGCCGAGGCCTTGTGGCAGGTGTCGCACGTGGTTTTGTGGGGAGATGGAAAAATCAGTATAGAAAGATGGTATCTCTCTCCTGGCTCGGAAGAAGAGTTCCTGGCTCGGAAGAAGACGGTTGACTTTCACTTGCTCGCTGAAGTCAGGCCAGTGGCCTTGTGGCGGGTGCCACACATGTTGAGGGGGCAGATGGAAAAATCAGCATTGAAAGGTGGTGCCTCTCTTCTTATGTCCAAAAACCTTTAAACTCAAAGGTAATAAAAAGTTTCGTACCTGAACTAAGAAGTCGTCGAATGTTTTTCGTGTTTCGGGATTCCTATGTTCTAGGTAATGAACATTCTATGTACGTTTCACATATCGGTATCATGGGTATATTACAGCATGAATAAAATTCACGCGGAATCACCATTCCCGTGTGTTTACGAAACATCAAGAAACGGTACCTGCAAGCGCATACTGACACCAAGGGCCGAATGTAAACGCGTTTTAAAAATCACAAACTTCACTAAAAATGAAGATGAACGTACTATGTGATTTTTCCTTTTAGTTGATCTGGCATATATATATATATATATATATATGTGTGTGTGTGGATGACTATAGAGATATATATATATATACTCCCCTACCCCCGTGGGGTTGAGTTCTCTGGCGAAGAAGTAATCGTGTTGCCATTAGCGTCTATTGCAAACCTCTTCGTAGTTGAATTGAGGTCTCGGCAGCCGTTGAACGGATGTATGTAAACAATTGTAATTGTGATTCATAACCGTTTAAAATTTACTTCGCAGCTAATATCTCCTCGTGGCTGAAGGGTTAGAAGCTTTGGTTTGACGTTTGAGTCAACCGGGTTTCGATTCCAGCTACGGGAAGATACTGTCTAGCCACACTGATGAGTTCTGATAGAACGAAACAGATGTCTGTAGATGACTATATATATATATATTTACTAACTTACTGTCTACCAGCATTCACGGTTACCAGGGAAAAAAACGCCTGAATTTTGAGATAACAATATCCTGAATCACTGCCTTGGGGGAAAAATTCTTTTTGGAAAAAAATAAAGAAAAAGCCAATTTTGTCACACCAGTTGAAAAAAATCAAGAAATATGCAGTCCGTTGATCAAAAGAACAAAAACCTACCGTAAAATGCTGCAATGCTACAATTACAAATAGTGCTCAATACAAAAGTAGAGCTAATTACAGAAATTAATTAATTAATTAATTTCTGTAATTAATTTCTGTAATTAATTTCTTTAATTTCTCTCTCTCTATATATATATATATATATTCTAATACCCTGTCCGGTGGCAAAAGCTGCTTGGTAGCACAAGGAGTGGCACTACCGCCTTGAACTACCGACATTGTGTTATCACTTCTGGTTGGCGGCTGATGAGGGCCGGGTATCACACGTTGTATGATGAAAAAAAATTATATTCAAGAATCTTACTGGATTTTGTAGATTGAAATTCTTGTTTCTATTTAATTTACAGTGCAATGCATCATTCTTCATAATGATAATCAAGGAAGATTTTAATCTATATGATAGTATATATGTTGCATACATACCGACGCAATGATAACAGACGCAAGAATAAAGGACGCAGGAAGGAAAACGCAAAAATGAAGGACGCATGAAGACTTCTTTAGAAAAATACTCACCTCTCACTTTATTGCAAGGGTTTGAAAGGGTTGTTTAAGGGTTTGCATGCGAGAGGATGCTGGAGACCGAACGTAAACTTCATATTTTGACCCCACTGTTATGACCGTCACGTTGTGTCTTTCTTGTTCTCTTTGATGCTCAACCAGAGGTCTTGGGGTCCACTCCATCGGGTCTTTTCCGAGGGCCCCCTCGGTCGGGTGTGGCCTTCCCTACCACATCTGGTCTCTGACTGTCTGGAATTCTACTGGCAACTGCTTTGGCACCCCAAACTCAACGGAGTTAAATAATAATTCAACGCCCACACGATCGCCTACTGGATCTTTGAAATCGGATGTTTAATCGTCATCAAGCGGAAATAACTGTCATGCAGTTCAGAGGTTACTCTCTTCCGGTGCATCACTGTTGTGACACAATAGGACCTTCACCTTGTCCCATATCATAAGCCTTAATCCGCCCACGCGATCTCTTCCGATTACTGGCCGTTGGAATGTGTCACTTCCTTCTGGTGTATTACCTTGGAATAGTATTTTTGAGCCGGGTCGAAGGTCAAAATATAACATAAGTAAAAAATAGTTCATATACGAGAGAAAACATTGCCAAAAATAGATTTTATTTCTATTCAACTTGAACACAGAGGAATAATTAAAAGTTTAATTTATCAAATCACAGGAAAGCTATGTCGTTTAAAAATAGAGAATAGACGGCATTTCAACTAATTGGGAGTAATGACTGTTTTTACATTTTTGTCAAGCAATGAAACGATAATCATATTTACCAACCCCTCCGCTCTGGCAGGATATAACACAAGATCAATTTTTAAGCGGAGTTTAACAGGTTTGCATTCAGAGTTTTCCTTCTCCTAGTCTAGTTGCCTCACCAAGGCTGAAGAACCTAGTCTGTCCTACTATTTACCCATAGCTAGAGGGAGAATAATTGGATTCATACCTTTCCCAAGGGTATTAGTGATATGTGAAATGCAATCAGCCTCGTCCAGGATTTGAACTCGTGTCGTCGTGTCCATTTCATGCGACGATAACCATTACACCACGGGCGCCTCATCCGACACCACGGGCACCTCATCTTAATGAATGAAACGATAATGGATTTACTTAGCCACATCGTTACAATCAGGATGCGACACCAGGTCAATTTTTTTAACAGAGTACAGCTGGTTTGAATTTAGTTTTTTTTCTCTCCTTAATAAGTTATTTAACTAAGGCTAAAAATACTATTTACCCAAAGGTGGGATAGAACAGATATGAACTGCCTTATCTCTCAAGATATCTCTTTTCTAAAAGCATTAGCGCAAGTGAAAATCAAACAGCTTCTTCCAGGTATCGAACTCTGCATGCCGATTCCATTCCAAGCACGTGAAAGCACGTGCGATACTCTGTCCTCATCAGCCGCCAACCAGTGTGATAACACAGTTTCGGTAGCTCATGGCGGTAATGCCACTCCTGGCTCTACCAAGCAGCTTTTACCACTTGTACCGAATCCATTCTATAATAAACGTTACACTTAACAAATAATAACTTTGTTTTATGGCCATGATAGTTACAGATTTCTCTCTGCCTCTAGTCTACATGCCCACGTACGAAGTTAAGATCTCGAAGGCTGATTTTCAAGACAAATCATTGGTTGTTGGTTGGTTGTTTGGGTTTTATGGCATATAAAACTTTGTAGGTTATTTAACGTCAAAGCCATTTTTATGAAAATAGTTCTATTTCTAACAATTCAGTTTAGCAAAAGCACGGAGTTTAAACGTAAGTACAGTTTAATTGTGAAAAACATTTCTATTTCAAGCTACTCAGTTTAATCAAGCAGTTCTAATTCAGCTAATTAAGTTTAGAATGAGTACAGTTTTTCTTTACACACAGTTAAATGTCAAAACAGTTCTATATTAAACAAATCAGTTTAGCGTAAGTATAGTTTCAATGTCAAAAACAGTTCCATTTCAAATAATTCAGTTTAGAATAAGCACGCTGTTTAAATGTAAGTACGGTTTAATTGTCGAAAACATTTCTATTTCAAACTATTCGGGTTAGTCTAACAATTCAGTGTTGCATAAGTATGCCGTTAGTTCTATTTAACCCATAGATAGAACCCTATCAGGTGCTACCCTACCGGGCCAGAGTGGACTTTGTGGGCAATGGCAATGAATGGGTGCTCCATATTCCCCAAGGCCCCAGATTGTTTAGTGTCATAACCAGGACACTCATTGGGGCGGGCGTCTTACCCCTCTGCAGAGGTTCAGCCGGTGTATTCTACAGCCCCAGCCGATTGGGCAAACAAATAATTGGAAGAATGACTCGCTCTCAATGTTTCCTACCAACCCGATTTGTGGTAATTTAATAAGCTTTTTGCTTAGATGTGGCACAAGGCCATATGAAAGGGGCACCCCTTGAGACTCGAATTCAAACCCACCCGATTTGTGCTAAACTATTGATTAATTTTATTTTTATCACTTAGAATATTCGATCTATTGTTTTCATGTTCATTCACAAAATTTGGTTGAAAAGTGAAATCATCTGGAGGTTGTACGTTCAATCCCGGCTACAGATAGATAACCAGAAGTATTTAACACCCTTATCTGGTCGGGGTTAACGGAATTAGAACAATCTATCCTGTGGATTAAATAAAGGGTTCATTCTCTTACCTAGGAAGCAGTGTCGCATCAACCGAAAAGGACATCGACACGAGGTTAACGAAAGCATGGACAGCTATCGATAGGCTATCGATTATATGGAAATCAGACCTAACCGATAAAATGAAACGCAGTTTCTTCCAGGCATCGATACTGCTATATGGATGCACTACATGGACTCTAACAAAACGGCTGGAGAAGAAGCTAGACGGCAATTACACAAGAATGCTGCGAGCAATATTGAACAAGTCCTGGCGGCAACACCCCACAAGACACCAACTGTACGGCCACCTGCCTCCTATCACGAAAACTATTCAAGTTAGACGAACCAGACACGCAGGACACTGCTGGAGAAGCAGGGACGAACTCATAAGTAATGTACTCTTATGGACCCCCACACATGGCCGTGCAAAAGCAGGACGACCAGCACAAACATACATTCAGCAACTATGTGAGGATACGGGATGTTGTCCAGAAGACCTGCCTGAGGCGATGAACGATAGGGAAAAGTGACGAGAGAGGGTCAGGGATATCCGTGCTACCAGCACGACATGATGATGATGTGAGCTCCAGAGTTTGGGATGAAATACCAGATGAAAGTCGAAGGACGCATCGGCGAAAACGTATGAGAATAACACCGAAGATAAAAACCGAATAATCCGAATATGCTAAATGATAAAAATATATCAAGTGTCACCTCCGAAATCTTGGGAATCAATTTTATTTCAAATGTAAAATTGAAAGTGTAAATACGTCTATTTTTATGTCATGGTTTTTATAGTAAAGACTGGATTAATTTATTATGTAGTATATTGCATACCGATGATACAGATATGTGAAACGTACATAGAATGTTCATAACATATATACATAGAACATAGGAATCCCGAAACACGAAAAACACTTACGAATTCTTAGTTCAGGTACGAAACTTTTTATTACTTTTGAGTTCAAAGGTTTTTCGACATAAGGAAGAGAGATATCATCTTTCTATACTGACTTTTCCATCTCTCCCCAAAACCATGTGCGACACCTGCCACAAGGCCTTGGCGAGCGAGCGACCTTCTTCCTCCGAGGCAGAACACAGCTAACTGACTTTTTTCAAAATCCCCAAAATCCTCCACGCGCGCTTCCGGTGCATGACGTCATTCACATCCCCAAGTCAAATTGACTATCTGTGATTTTTATTTTGACATCTCTGAATGACACATTCATCCCCACGCGCGTGCGTGAACACCTGTGCTCATGTTTGCACCTAACTAACCCATGCACTGAGCCGAAAGGTTCTCAGCCTAACTAAACCCAAAGGCAAGATATATAAAACGAAATCCCTCGGCCATTATATTACAAGTATAAATTTGACTATTTTATCTCCGCTTCGAATATTTGTAATTAAAAACAAACAACTAGTTATATTATTGCTGTTGTTAAATGCAAACGCCCTCAGATAAAAATCTCGACAAAATTATGAATTTCTGTTTAAGAAAAAATCTGTCCCTATAGCACGTATCAACTGATGGCTATTCAAAATATACTCTGTATCTAACATGATATTCCTTTTTTCAGTTTTGATCGCCGCAAAAACCAGTCGCTAATCCGGGTCAATTTTGAGCTTAGTAGATTTAATTAGCATGAAAATAATCACCTTGATATGACTAAAAAACAGAAATTTACTCCTAATACAGGGACCAGAGTTTAGGTCCCTTTCTAATCTGATAATTTCACCCTTTCATTTAGACAAAAGATTATCCAAATGTTATATTCGACTATCAAAGGTTTCATTTGAATCTTCTTGCATTGAACTTGTCTTAATGACTAGAGATAGTTTTGAGCCGATCAGCTTCCAATTTGTGCCAGAACCGAGTAAATCACTGTCCCGTTTATTTTATACATCTCAGAAAGATTATTATATTCGGTTGGTTTAAGTAGAAGCTTAAAGCCGCCAACTGTAATCAAGATGAGTGTATGATAACAGCTGCTCACTCTCACATCATATCATATACAATCATATATACCTACACTTAAATGGGGATACATATACGTTTATGTGTGCATATTGAGTTACATGCAGTAACAGGTTCATAAACCACTGTGCATAGCATAATTGGTTGGTTAGTTGGTTTTAATGGCATATCAACCTGTATAGGTTATTTAATGCCAAATCCTGTTTTTACATATTATATGTATGTTGAACAAGTCCTGGCGGCAACACCCCACAAGGCACAAACTATACGGCCGCCTGCCTCCCATCACGAAAACTATCCAAGTTAGACGAACCAGACATGCAGGACACTGCTGGAGAAGTAGGGACGAGCTCAAAAGTGATGTACTCCTATGGACCCCCACATATTGGCCGAGCTAAAGCAGGACGACCAGCTCGAACATACATACATTAGCTCTGTGAGGATACGGGATGTTGTCCAGAAGACCTGCCAGAGGCGATGAACGATAGGGAGAAGTGGCGAGAGAGGGTCAGGGATATCCGTGCTAGCGGCACGACATGATGATGATGATGATGATATTAAAACCAAACAACTCATTTACTCACATACGAGTAAATACGTGTATTTTTCAGTATTTCTATGTGACATTTGTTTATTTAGTGATGATAGCTTTTTTATTATTTCTCACAACTATTTCTACTAACACAAACATAATGGTATTTCTATTCAGCAATAATTTGCTTTCAGTTGATTAGTTTGTTATGTTTTCAAGATTGTAACCAAATCTATATTTACTGGTACAATCCGGTCTCTTTCAAGAACGACGAAATATCATCCATGTCATCATATCATCATATCGCGCTGCGTGGAAATAGAGCTTTCTAGTGTTATGAAAAACTTTACACTCAAGAAGAACGTGTGTGATTGTGCAGGGCGTTTGGCATGTCGAGCACTGTGGTTGCTGTTCTTATTTGAGTCTAAAAGAGTTCGTAAGTCTGCTGTGACTAATACGCAATCGCGTTATTGTTAGTTGTTCTTTTCGCGATTTTCGGAAAGCTGGGGGCCATTCTCCCAAAAAGGGTTTAACCTAGAATAGTTTATTATTGGTATTTCTATGTTGCCATTTTTATGGAGGAAATTGTTAATTTTGAGTTTCAGATCAGTGTATAGGATGTTGTACTTGTCGGGAGTCAAGTCTAAAGACGATTTCGCTACCGCGTCTGCTCTATGATTTCCTCTCACCCCAATATGGCTTGGAATCCAGCAAAAAACGATTTCTTTGTTTGATGTTAAATGTAGTCTGCAAAGTAGTTTGATAATAAGTGGGTGCTCTAGTTTTTTTTTTTTATTGTTTAATGATAATAGGACAGAGAGTGAGTCTGAGAATATGATGAATTTTTTGTGTTTTTCTATCGAGATAATGTCGAGAGTCTATTGCACAGGCTTCAGGTGAGAAAATAGAACTTTCCATTGAAAGAGCTTAATTAGACAAGCATAGGTTCTTCAAGATATGTATGCATTAGAAATTACCCGTTTAAACATTTACTTAAATGAACTTATCAAAATTCATAAATTCAGATATACGAAATACATACAGAAAATTTGGAAATATTTGAATAAATTATTCTTTTTTTTAAGTTTCGTCCAAATGAATGAAAATTTAAATGTACGAAATCTCATGGGAAAATGTGTTGTATACGATAACTATATCAATCACAACTGTGATACAAACACATTTACAAACACAAAATAGGCGAATGCAAATACAAATGCAAGCGGACTCTGTTGTTCAGGTACGAACGGTTTTATTTACTTCTTGACTTCGGTTCTTCGACACGCAGAGAGAGAGAGACACAATTCTTTCTATGCTAACCATGCCCAACGCGCGGAGCATCTTGAGATGTTTAAAATCTCTGTCGGTAGAGATCCGAAAAACGGCCCAAATCCAACTCTCAACTTCAACTAACTCTTTTACAAAATCCTCAAATTCTCAGGACCATCTCTTCCGGGCATGACGTCATCCACACTCTAGCTCCATTTCCTGTCTGGGGTTTATTATGACAAGGGTGATTGTCATATCCTTTGCGCACGAGCGTAAAACTGTACCCAATGACTATGCACCTGAACTCTTAACCCGAATAGTTCAAAGCCCAACCAAACTGAATGATAAAATATAATTAACGAAAAATGATTAATATAATAAAAATAATTCCTTAATTATATAAGAAATGTTAATTTTTTTTCATTTCAGAAGACGAAAAAGGCTCTGTTCTGGATTGATATTTTTGCTCAAGGAGACTTGCGCAGGATCGCCCCCAAACTTGTCTACATATCAAAGGGGAACATTGTTCGGTATTGAAGATTAATGAAATCCTCCTGAGAAATAGATAATTACAGCCTTATCACCAACTTATTTTTTTTTATCTAATATCAATGCAGCTTCATAATCATACTATGTAAATAGTATGATTATGGAGCTTCTTTTCCAAAATTCGTTCATGCCTTGCTAATCAAAAGAACATCTTCATTGCAGTCTGTTTGCTTAAATCATGTTTTCACAATACGATCTTGATTAAGACGTCTTTTTTTTTTTCTTTATTCTTTTTATTTTCTTTTTTCATTTTAGTTTTTGATTGTTGTGCTGTCGCCATTTTGGATTTAAACAAGACTTCTTCTGCAGCTGCAAACAATTTCCAAGCAACAATATCACATCAATCAACATCAAATTCAACGGCTTCATAAGCAGAGTTTGCAAGTCATCCTTTTTGTAATCAGTAAGGATTTACTAGTAGAACAAAATAAAACAAAAACAAAAAACGATAAGATTTTATCCAGATTCAGCATCTTCAGTAACTATGCAGTCCTATACCAGCTTATTAACTAACCAAAAGTTTCAGAGAAGTACAGTTTACGATTGTCTCCATGTTTATGTTAACGTTGGTTTTTTTTTCTTTTTTTTTTTTTCGGAATCAGCCAATATGCAAAGATACACACATATATGTGAGGGTAGTGGCTTGATGGCGACTGCAGTTCCTTCTTTGAATTCAATCAACATCATGAGAATGTTTACCACATCAATATATAATCAAATCACACAGAGGCAGAAACGTATAAATCTCAGTGCCCTTCCATGATTAAATTGATGTTTATATCAGTTTCACACACACATACACACTCACACACACACACACATATATATATAGTTTTTGGCGACTGTAGTCGAGGGCGATCTGAAGGCTGCCTCTTCAATAGCTACTACACCAAGGTGTTGGAGAGGGGACAACTCCTTTCCCGGAATTGCTCCACTTTACCCTTGATACGTACCTTATATTGCTGAGTGTTAAGCAAGGAGGTATAAAGTACCATTTTTAAAGTCTTTGGTATAACGCGACCTGGAATTGAACCCCGGTCTTCTGGACCATTGGCAAACACTCTACCCACTAATTGTGGTTAAAGTGACAAAAGTGAAATTACTCGATATGTATTAGGGTGATACCGACACTTTGTTTTCTAAGATTTCTTTGAGAAAGAGCAAAAGAAAATTGTTCTGTTTTAACCTTTTGACCCGGCCAAAAATGCCATTCAAGGTGATGCACCGGAAGGAAGTGATACATTCTAATGGCAGTTATGAGAGGAAATCGCGTGGGTGGAAATTGGTTGATGAAATGGGACGAGGTAAAAAAAATCCCATGATACTCTCATAGACTGACGCACCGGAAGAGAGTGACCTCTGAACTGCATGACAGTTATTTCCGCTTGATGACGATTAAACATTCGATTTCAAAGATCGAGTGGGCGTCGAACGATTATATAATTTAGTTGAGTTCGACAAGCCAGTGTAGTTGCCAGTAGAGTTCCAGACAGAGACGAGATGTGGTAGGGAAAGCCACACCCGACCGAGGGGGCCCTCGGGAACCCCGATGGAGTTTGGGGTCCAGAGAAGATGCTGATAAGATGCAACAAAGAAAGCCAGCATCCAGCAGGGTGGGCCCTAGGCCTCCGGTTGAGCAGCCATAGAGAACAAGAAAGACACAACGTGACGGTCATAACAGTGGGGTCAAAATATTCCAGTTTATGTTCGGTCTCCAGCTCCCTCTCACAGTAAAACCCCACACAACCTTTTCGAACCCTTGCAATAAAGTGAGAGGTAAATAGAAGCCTTCCACTTGTCTTTATCATTGCGTCTGTCTTTATTATTGTGTCGTTGTGATAATGTAGTTACATCTAGTGAGTCCAAGTCCAGAAGGCTCATCTGGCTCACATTGTACTTCGTGAGTGTATGACCACCAAAGTTGTGGAGGTGCCCCTGGTGTAATGGTTATCGTCGCAGGATGTGGACTCGGCGACACGAGTTCAAATCCTGGACGAGACTGATTGCATTTCACATAGTACTAATACCCTAATATGAATCCAAATATTCTCCCTCCATCTATGGGTAAATAGTAGGACAGACTAGGTTCTTCAGCCTTGGTGAGGCGACTAGTCTAGGAGAAGGAAAACTCTGAATTCAAACCTGTTAAACTCTGCTTAAAAACTGACCTTGTGTCATATCCTGCCCGAGCGGAAGGGTTGGTAAATAGGATGACCACCAAAGTCCAGCAGAACACGAACCGGGCCTTGTGCCCGATTTCCCATTTCTCTAAAACCCCCACTATAAAAAGATGTCAAATCCAGTCCGGTGGGAGACAGAGACAAATATAGAGCCTCACCGAATATTGTAAACTGGTTACCGATTGGAAGATACAATGACTGACAATTCTTTCTCAAAGAAGGAAGGTACAATATCTTTCTATATTTCTGAGATGAGGTATTATGTACCTTATTTACATTTTTCGGACTATTGTCCTCATCTTTGTCGCCATGATTATCACAACGTTTTGGCCGTTCTACGCTCCGGCCTTCTTCATGTGTTTGGAACGCCGAACTTAACCCTTTATTTCGTTTACCGGGGTCGACTGTTCTTGTTCCACGAGCCATGTTTAATGGATGTCAGTTATCAGTTATCTACTGTTAATTTCCCCTCTGAAAGTTCTCCACTAACTTCACCGGGTACTGAACTCACACGCTTTGGGTATGTCACTGGATCTAACCAACACCTTATCCACTGTACCATGTGTTCTTGAGGACATCTGTGTCTGAATTTCCGGGTATTGTTAAACCTAAACAGTCTACCCCGGTAAGCGAAATAAAGGGTTAAGTTTGACGTTCCAACCACCTGAAGAAGGCCGGAGCGTACAACGGCCGAAACGTTGTGATAAACATGGAGACAAAGATGAGGACAATAGACCGAAAAATGTAAATAAGGAAGTTGCAACTTTTAAGAAAGTAATAACATTTTCTTTTTTTGTTGTAGTTTTTGAAACTTTTTGCCAGTTGTAAAAAAATATAATTTATTAAAGAATGTGCATATACTTATTATTTTCCTAATATGCACATTTGGCCTAGGCAGCTGAGGCTGCAGAATACACCAACTGCACTTCTGCAAGGGGAAAAGACTCCCTTCCCAACAAGTGTCTTGGATATGACGCTAAACAATCTGATGGTGAGGTTTCAGTAATGCTGGAGCTTTGGGGAATGCGGAGCACCCTTTCACTGACATCGCTCCCAGGTCCACTCTGGCCCAGAGTGATAGCACCTGATAGGATCCTATCTATGGGTCAAATAGAACTAAACTGTGTACTGATGCTAAACTGAATTGTTTGAAATAGAACTGTTTTTATGTATAAAATTGGATTCGGCATTAAATAACCTACAATGGTTGATGCTCCATTAAACCAAAGCGAACCAAACCAAATATGCACATTGCCATACATCGTATGTCATACACAAGGTACTAAATGCATACTTCAGTGAGGAGTCCTTGTTGCGTACATGCGAATGAGCCGAACTGGGACATCGTAGTAAACAAATTCAAATTCCAATTGCGTTATTAGGTTCATGTTCAGAAAAATACCCTTAGGAAACATATGAACCTCCTTATCTCTCAAGCTATCGGTTGAATAGTACCATTACTGTTCTTCTATAAGGATGGCTTTGGTATTAACTACCCCACAAAGGTTAATATGCCATTAAACAAAGAAACTAACTCAACCAATACCTCAGAAATGTTCGTACTCTGATACGCACCCAGGCAATCATAATTTCACACAAAAACGGATGATATGATCAAAGATTAAACTGAATGTCCTAGATACGACTCTAAACAATCCGATGGTGAGGTTCTAATAATGCTGGAGCTTTGGGGAACGTGGAGTACTCCTTCATTGCCATCGCTCCCAGTGGTAGCACCTGGTAGGGTCCAATCTATAGATCAAATAGAACTAAACTGCGTACTTAAGCTAAACTGAATTGCTTGAAATAGAACTGTTTTGACATTAAACTGTGTGTAAACAAAACCTATACTTAGACTAAACTGAATCGTTTGAATTAGAACAATTTGACTAAACTAAATAGCTTGAAATAGAAATGTTTTTGACAATTCAACTGAGAACTTAAAATGCGTACTTATGCTAAATTGAACTGTTTGAAATGAAACTGTTCTTGTATACTAAACTGAATCGTTTGAAATGGAACTGTTTTTGACATTAAAATTGTACTTACACTAAACTCAATTGTTTGAAATAGAACTGACTATTTGTATAAAAATGGATTTGGCATTAAATAACCTACAAAGGTTGACATGCCATAAAACCCAACCAACCAACCGACCAACCATTAAACTGAATCAATGTAACTAATTCAATATTGTATTTATCAGGTATATAATACGAATACTGAGGTACCTTCTCATGCCCAGCCAATGAGGTTAAGAATATGTTGACTCTAAACCCTAAAGTGAGGAAGTTACCCGCTATAAAAAAAAGGGGTGTCTTGGGTGTGTCAATAAACTGCATCTGATGGTGAGGCTCCTGTCTGGAGATCTGGGGAGTGTTAAAAAGCCTTCACAACCACTACTCTGTTCATTCATGTTCACTCTGACCGGGAGTAGCAGCACCCGTAAGAACCCCAAAATCTAGTCAAATAAATCTGTTTAAAAATATACAAATCCTATTGGATCGTGAGCAGAAAAAAACTCTCAAGAAGCAATTAGACAAAAAATGTTAATATTAACGAACAATGAACGCGCTTCTTTAATCTCTTGGTATAAAATAACCCAAGACGAGTTGACATGCCGTTAAAATCAATCAGTTAATCAATCAATCAATCAAACCTAAAAGCGCCCCACACATAATCGTACGCTTCTAAGATATTCGAAGCATAAAAGTCATCTTTATTTATTCATATTGATGTAATCCCTCTAGAATTCAAATGTGCTTAAGACTACATGCAGAGATATACATGAACGAATTTTCTTTTTAAATCAGTTTCAGAATGTGCAATAATTCGAGCTAAATCCTTTAGAAAAAGCACTACGCAAGTAACGATAGATAGATAGATAGATAGATAGATAGATAGATAGATATAAACAGACTGAGATAGATAGATAAATAGATAATTGACTGAGATAGATAGATAGATAGATAGATAGATAGATATGAACAGACGGAGATAGATAGATAGATAGATAGATAGATAGATATGAACAGACTGAGATAGATAGATAAATAGATAATTGACTGAGATAGATAGATAGATAGATATGAACAGACGGAGATAGATAGATAGATAGATAGATAGATAGATAGATAGATAGATAGATATGAACAGACTGAGATAGATAGATAAATAGATAATTGACTGAGATAGATAGATAGATAGATAGATAGATAGATATGAACAGACGGAGATAGATAGATAGATAGATAGATAGATAGATAGATAGATAGATAGATAGATAGATATGAACAGACTGAGATAGATAGATAAATAGATAATTGACTGAGATAGATAGATAGATAGATAGATAGATAGTAAGTAACGGACAAGGATAGATAGATAGATAGATAGATAGATAGGAATTGACAGAGATGAAAAGATTTATGCCCAGAATTTTCTTACGTTGAAATGTATACTATCATAAATACCCTAGGACTCAAACTAACACACACACACACACACACACAATCTCTCTCTCTCTCTCTCTCTCTCTCTCTCTCCGCCTCTCTCCGCCTCTCTCTCTCATATACACACATACAAATACGCTAATCATACGAATAATTCCAAAAAAGTTTTTGAAAGAATATGAGGTGTGGAAAAAAATAACACGCACTTTTTTTTTTTTCAATGTCCCGGTTTCTGCGGCAATTTTCACCTTTTCATCCCCCTCATGTTTTGATGTTTATTAAAATTTGGTTTGTCTGCACCTCTCCGCAATGCTACAGTGTTACTGCCACTGTCTTTGCCTCGTCCGGGCCGCAACCGCCAACTGCGCTATGGTTCCTGCTTCTTCGGTAGCTTCCCAAAATACTGAACTCAAAGTCCGTCTAATGTCACAACTGATGAAGGTCAGATGAGATCAATAACTTTCATTATACAATTAGCTGAGATAAACGCAATCCAGGACAGATTTATCTACATAGGTATATATTATGGGATAAAAACATTGTATCAACAGAGGCGGATATCTTAGAAAGAAGCTGATTAGTTTGTTTGTTGTTTTTTGTTTGTTTGTTGTTTTTTATTTAATTCTCGTTCTTAAACATTTTTGAAGCTGTTATTTTTCCTCTATTTAGTTACTCTGTCCAGCACATCTTGTAATAAAAGTTGTTTTTTTTTTTGTTTTTTCGATCGTACATGATTTATAGATAGATTATTTATCCATGTGTCCATTTATTTAGTTGATGGCTGTATTGATAGATTCACAAACCAATATCAAAATATACTCTCATACTTTCCCTAATTCTCTCTCTCTATCTCACTATCTATAGCAATATATATATATATATATATATATATATATATATATATATATATATATATATATATATATACATCTATCAATCTGTAGGTCATCGTAACTTGTATTTTCTATCTTCCAATCACCGTTTGTCTGTCGGGATATTCAACCATCAGTACAGCTTTATTTAACTCTTTATTGGCATATTTACAGTTCAACTTTATTTGTAAATTGACTACAAGGCGCGGAAGCAAAATATGAAATAATTTTTAAAAAGATTTTTTTTGTCTAATTAGTCAAATTTTCGAAAGAAAAAAAAAACGCGATAAATCAAAATGTTCATGATTAGATTTATCACTCAATCATTAAAATTCAGCCCAATATGAGTGAGTAAGAAATGAAAAACAAATAATCTTTGATTTTGAATAACGCCGAAACCAAGCCAAAAAAAAAATCCGAAATGATTGGAGTTTCTTTAAGGCCTCCATCAGGCCCAGACCTTAACCCTCTTGATTAGGATATATATATATATATATATATAGTAAGTAAGTACCAGAAGGCTCCCTTTTCAATAGCTACTACACCGAGGTGTAGAGGAGGGTGCTACTACTTTCCCTGGATTGCTCCACTTTACCCTTGATACGAACCTTATATTGCTGAGTGTTAAGCAAGGCGGTATCAAGTACCATTTTGAAAGTCTTTGGTATGAAGCAACCTGGGATTGAACCATGGTCTCCCGGACCATTGGCAAACACTCTACCCACTAGGTCATGCTTCTTCCATTCCAAATACTGGTTCGCTTAAGAACTGAGCTTCTTAACGTTGATATGGCAACCAGTCTCGGAGAAGGTAATCTCTGAATTCTGTTTAAAAATTAATCTTGTGTCACAGCCAGTCGATGCGAAGGGGTTGGGGAAATAGATTGAGGATGAATGAAATAAAATGTCTGAAGAATTTATTTTGAAAGCATGCATATCGTTTTGAGAGCGTGTTGATACGACCGTAGTCGAGGGTGGCTCGAAGGCTAACTTTTCGAAAGCAACTACACCAAGGTTTAGGAGGGGGTGTCCTCGTGGTGTAATGGTTAAAGCGATGGACTGCGGAATCGTAGTACACGAGTTCGTACTCCAGTCGAGCTATTACGTTCACTTCCGGGCAAATACTCTTGGGAAAGGTATGAGCCCCCTTATCCTCCCAGCTATGGGTTAAATAGTACCACTACTGTTCTTCTAGGAGAACGGGTTTGGCATTAGCGACCATAGTCGAGGGTGACCCGAAGGCTCTCTTTTCGATAGCTACTACACCAAGGTGTAGGGGAGGGCGCTACTCCATTCCCTGGATTGCTCCACTTTACCCTTGAACCGTACCTTATAATGCTGAGTGTTAAGCAAGGTGGTATCAAGTTCCATTTTTAAAGTCTTTGGTATGACTCGACCTGGGATTGAACCCAGGTCTCCCGGGCCATTGGCGGAGGGCACTACTCCTTTCCCTGGATTGCTCCACTTTACCCTTGATCCTTACCTTATAACCCTGAGTGTTAAGCAAGGTAGCATCAAGTACCATTTTGCTCAGATTAATAGGTCAATATTTGGATAATATTGTTAACACAAGAGGTGAGAAACGAAAATGGTTTCATAACGAAAAGAAAAAACAAAGAAAACAAAACAAAAAACAAAACAAAAACAAAGAATTATTTTCTTGTTTTGTTGGTCCAATAAAATAATATGTATATATATACGAGGATCATTAAATAAGTTTCCAGGCTTTTTTCGTATGGGCACTTTTATTGATAGTACACATGAAACTCAAGTCTCCTTCAAAGTAATCTCCTCACGGCCTCTTTCATCTCCTCAATTGTCTCATAACGACAGCCTGTGAGCTTAGGGAATAACTAAAAGTCACAAGAAGCAAGGTCTGCACTATGGGAGACCGAGGAACTGTCTTGATGCCTACCTTGGTCAAATAGTCTGTAACAAGGATGGAGTTGTGGACTGGTGCATTGTCCTGGTGGAAATGTCACGGACCCGATTTGAAAAGCGCTGCCGTCTTCCGACCGAATCTCTTGCTGAACGCCCTTAAAACCTCAACATAGTAACCCTAACCCTTTGGCCAATCAACTCTGGTCTACTGACTTCCTTACTCCTCTCACACTTCTCATCAGCCCTCACAGACACTCTGACTCCCTCGAATCTTTTATGCCACTCAGAAAATGGTGCTTGATTTATGCAAGATGGTCCAAAACCAGTCTGAAGCATCCCATAGTTTAAAACAGAATTTTATTGCATATCGTTCTTCTTTACGTCCAGATTGCCTTTTTGAAATTCACCAGCTGTGACAATCAGGCTTTAGTAGGTTGTATTTCAATTGCTGTTATAGCTATTGATTTGAACCTGAAATCCTAAAAAATGGTCAGTCATCTCATAAGATGTATAGCAATAACATAGTGAATTTTCAAGAGTCTACGGCAACTTTAAATGCCTATAAGAAAAAAGTCTGGAAACTTATCGTATATATATGTCATCCACAGACAGATCTGTTTCGTTCAATCAGAAATCATCAGTGTGGCTAGACATACTAGCTTCCCGTAGCTGGGATCGAAACCCGGTTGACTCAAACGCCAATCTAAGCCTCTAACCCTCAGCCAGAAGGAACCAGTAGGGGTGAAGTAAATTTTAAACGGTTATGAATCACAATTACTATTGTTTACATTTATCCGTTTAACGGCTACCAAGATCTCAATTCATATATGAAGAGACTTGCAATAAACGCTAATGACAACACGATTACTTCATTTGCTAGAGAACTCAACCCTACGTGGGCAGGGAAGTATATATCTATATAGTCATCCACAGACAGATCTGTTTCGTTCTATCAGAACTCATCAGTGTGGCTAGACATACTAGCTTCCCGTTGCTGGGATCGAAACCTGGTTGACTCAAACGCCAATCCAAGCCTCTAACCCTAAAATATATATATATATATATACGCAAGGCGTAATAAAATGTATCTAGAATGAAGTATTGAATTGTTAATATTGCGTTTTGCGTTTTGGGTGATTGTTGCTTTGTGAGATATGAAAATAATGCTTTTGTCTTAAGAGACAAATGGACAGTGGGATGTGAAAGATATACGAAAAGACGATTCTCCAGATTTTATTGTGCAATGATATCATGGACTTGAAGTGAATACAATATAAACAGAAAGTAATTGATTAAAAGGATTCGAAAAGGAAAACTTTCATCATCGCTTCATTATCGTGAAAATGTGAAACTAACCATTGTGATTGATGTTTACATTTTTAAAATTCTTTATATATATATATATATATGTGTGTGTGTGTGTGTGTGTGTGTGCACGTGTGTGTGTCGTCTCCGCTGACATGTTTTCGTTTCGGGGAAATGTGTATATTGTCTATGACGGTAAGCTAAACACCTTTTAACAATCAAAACTCTTAATCAAAGTTAGAATCCGTGAACAGGTTATTATACGCCCGGAAAGGGTAAAACTGAAAAAGAACAAAATGTTGCTTGAGTGAAGAAAAGAAAGTATTACCGTCACGAAAAATTTAAACTTAAAATAAAAGAATTAAAGCTGAAGAAGGTGAATAAAGTACTAAAATGTATTTCAATAAATGACATCTTCGAATTGAACCATCTCATTTATGGAGGATCGGAGATCATCTGTTTCAAATTTGGCATGTCGATAAGGAACTAAAAAAGAAACCCAAACAAAATCTGGATGAGAAATAAGACTGAAGGAACAAATAAAAAAAACTGCGATAAATTTTGAAAAATACTCAGGAAAAGAAAACCCATGAGGATGAAAGCAATAAAGAACCATAGTAGCAAAGGAAACATGTAATATTGCAGACGGGCGCTGTCATTAAATTGCAGCGGTCTCAAGGTCGGAGAATGCATGAGCACATCAGCTGTCATCAATGATTGGGTATATGGGTCTGACGATCAAAAATGTCACAAACCTCGCTCGTGCAGGCAGAATGACCTGTATAGTTCAAGCGTGATTTGGATATAATCAAGCGTGAACTTTCATGTGCTACACTATTGTTTTCACTTCCGGAACCTTCGAATTGATCCATCAGATCGCTATATAAGAAATCAAGTAACGAGATTTTGGCAGTTCGAGACAGGTCTCCAAACAGGTCTCCAAATTGCTGACAGGCTGGAGTATGACATGGGTCGGGGCGTCATGGACCTTTGTTGAACAAAAAGGTCCATGACGCCCCGACCCATGTCATACCCCAGCCTGTCAGCAATTCGACTGATATGAAAGTATCAACAGACCAACGATAACGACGCCGCCTTCATCGCCAAGAAGAGTAGAGTGAACCTTTCTACGTACGCCAGCTGAAGTGCACGGAGGGAAAGGAGGTGTTTGATAGCGACAAAAAATAGAGAAGGCTAGGAAGAACACTATTGAACAGAGAAGGCGAGGAAGAACGCTAGTGAACAATCTTTTTTAACAACAGTCCGTTGTAGTCCCCAAGAATAAAAGCGACTACTATTTTCTTCCTTGAAATTGAAGTTTTGAGTGTTTCTTTTTTTTTTTTTTTTGGCAAATTCCTTTCTTTTAGACACAACGTTTTTTGGTCCTATGCAACAAACACGAGCAAAAGACACCAATAATGAAAGCAAAATAGAACATTCCAAAGAACGAAAATAAATTCAACAAACAAGTTTTGCTTTGGTTTGATTTGACTTTATGGCACATCAATCATCGTAGTTTATTTGATGCCAAATCCATTTTATACATATAAATAGTTTTATGGAGGTGCCCGTGGTGTAATGGTTATCGTCGTAGGAAATGGACACAGTGACACAAATTCAAATCCTGGACGAGACTGATTGCATTTCACATAGCACTAATACCCTTGGGAAAGGTATGAATCCAATTATTCTCCCTCCAACTATGGGTAAATAGTAGGGCAGATTAGGTTCTTCAACCTTGGTTAGGCAACTAGTCTAGAAGAAGGAAAACTCTAAATTTAAATCTTTTAAACTCCGCTTAAGAAATTGACCTCGTGTTATATCCTGCCATAGCGTAGGGGTTGGTAAATACGTATAAATAGTTTTATTTCAAACAATTCAATTTAACATAAGTACACAGTTTAATTCTATTTGACCAGGAACCTATCAGGTGCTACAATTCCGGGTCAGAGAGGACCTGGGAGCGATGGCAATAAAGGAGTTCTCTGCTTTCCCCAAAGCTCCACCATTACTGGAACCTTACCATCAGATTGTTTAGTGTCCTATACTGGACACCCGTTGTAGGAATTTTACCTCTGTGCAGAGGTGCAGTCGGTGTATTCTAAAGCACCAACTGACTGGGCTTTACACTTTGGTAGAAGAATTTAAAAGCTCGCATATTCTTTGAGACAAGTCTTTTTTTTTTTTTTCAAAACAGAGAATTTACTCGTTTCTTAAAACTATCATTATAGTGGATTAAAAATAGGTTTTTCATGACGATTTTCTCTGTAAACGGCAGAAGGTTGACAAGGAGGTATCTCCGAACCCTACACCAAAGGCAGAGCTTAATGGAAGAAAAGTTCTGCTGTGTATATATATTCGGATCACCGTGATATTATTTATTTTGTGTTTAAACAGCTGTAACGGGATATAGTAGGTCTGAGTTATAAAGAGAATTTCTGAAGAAGTTGAGAAAAAAATAATGAAAAGAAAAGGCAGACTCAGAGTTTACAAGAACGGCCAGCTGACCTCAAATCACTTGTTGAGGATCGACCATTCACGGGTGAATAACTACGGTAATTAAAAATGACTAAAAAAAACAAACACCGGAAGTCAAAAATCTCCTGCATGGATATGGAACCATCGGAAACGGATATGTCCTCCCTCCCGATTCTAGGCGGAAGTAAGGAGACGACTCGGATTTGAAAACTGAGTTGGCTTGAAGACGTGACGAGGTAAAGACGACGGTGAACAATAGCTAGGACAATATGAAGATAGTCGAAAGTTGCGATACCATTTCGGGTGAGCTCTGAAAGGAGGTCACACATTATACGCGAACCTGTGAAGACGAAACTAACGATCATTACAACTACACGAGAAAATACGGAAAGAAAATTCAGGGTCTGTCTCTGCATCCTTTCTCCTCAAAACATTTCTCTTTGTTCAGATAACGCAGTCGACTCAGCTTTTATACCCTGTTTCTTCTCTTGACGACTACTTAAAAAATGTAGTTGTGAATAAACCTTTGTGTAAGTGGACTAAGACAGCGTTTCGTGAGTTCGTCAACTTTTCCAACGGCAAGGTTACCACAGGGTTTGGCTACCATTTAATACGTAGCGATACCCGCATTATCCAGTTCTAGCACGTGGTAGAATCAACAAATCACAGCATAAAATTAAAGGAAAACGGAAAAACCTGATAAAACCAAAGACCTGGCCTGAGAGCTGAAAAAAGTTACGAAATATGAAGGTGACTAATAAGTATTGGAGCCCATTGAAAAATCTTGGAAAACAGGAGATGGAGTAAAAAATTGAGATCATTTGGACTTCTAAGTCAGGAGGATATCTAATGGCCTTTGGGGACTTGCTGTTACTCGGACTTCAATAAAAAAACAAAAAACAAACGGGAATAACGGTACGATGTCCTATTTGGTGCAGTAATATTACAATCTTCTATTTGAACCGTTATGTAACACAGCAATCCAATACTCAATGCAGATCTATACTCTCAACAGCTTCAACGTTTGCATGAAAATCTTCTAAAGTATACCCTGATCTTGCCAAGAGGAAAAGATCGTTGCGCTTCTTCGCAAGAACCATGCAGGAAAAAGTATTGGACTTAGATTGTTCTGTTCTACCCCATCCACCATATTCACCAGACCTTGCACTAAGTGATTTCCATCTTTTTCATTCTCTATAAAATGCTCTTGAGGATAAAAGATTTCTCAAGAAGATCAGGTGAAAAAGTTTGTGGAACACTTCTTCAGCTATAAGCCAGCTGAATTTTACTTGAGAGGAACCAACAAGCTTCCTGAGAAATAACAAGATGTGTCGAAAAAAGATGAAGACTATACGACTGATTGACATTAATTAATTATTCAATTATAGAATATATTTTACTAAAACAAAATTACTTATGACTGAACCCACTTCATGGATACTCTAGAAGATCAACAAAACAAATGGCACATGAAATCGTATGGCTACGCAGAGGAAACTCAAAAAGTAAAACTAAATCGCTCAGAATAACCTCATATAAATCACTTTCGTAAGACCTTCAATAGTAAGAATAGCGATTGTCAGCTATGTGGAGAGAAAGATGAAATATAATATAATAGTAACGTTATAAGCGACGACAGCAAACTGGTACAAAAGATTACAAAAGCAGATATAACTGGGTAGGAACGGTCAAGCATTGGAAATTGCGCAATCGGTTGTAGGTTGACCATATAGACAAATGGACATGGCGACACGAGTTCAAATCCTGGACGAGACTGATTGCATTTCACATAGCATTAATACCCTTGTGAGAGGTATGAATCCAATTATTCTCCTTCCAGATATGGATAAATAGTAGAGAAGATTGAGTTCTTCAGCCTTGGTTAGGCAACTAGTCTAGGAGAAGGAAAACTCTGAATTCAAACCTGTTAAACTCCGCTTAAAAATTGACAGTGTGTTATATCCTGCCAGAACGGAGGGGTTGGGTAAATATGTATAGACAAATGTTTACACAGACCAGAATCTGACCAGGAAAAGGTGGTTCACAAAATTTTCTGAGGTTTTGAGATTTAAAAAAAAAAACAAAAAAAAAAAACAATCCCGGTCAGAATATCGAACAATGTAATAGTTAACGAGACGAAAAGAATTTGTCTGCTAGAAGACTTCGCTATTCCAAAAGATCACAGCATAAAATTAAAGGAAAACGGAAAAACCTGAAATAACCAAAGACCTTGCCTGTGAACTGAAAAAGTTACGAAATATGAAGGTGACTAATAAGTATTGGAGCCCAAGGAAAAATCTAGGAAAACAGGAGACGGAGTAAAGAATTGAGATCATTTGGACTTCTAAGTCGGGATGATATCTGGTAGCCTGTGGAGACTTGCTGTTACTCGGACTTCTATAAAAAAAAAACAAAAAAAAACAAGTTAATTCTAGAGTAAAAAATTTCGTAAATAAATTGAAAAATAATCAAATGAAAAATAATAATACGACAAAACCTGGACATGGCTAAGAAAAGGAAACTATAAGAGAGAAATAGAATCTCTCCTAATGGCAGCACAAAACAACGCCATAAAAACCAACCCTATCAAAACGAGGATAGATAAGACTCAACAAAATAGCAAATGTAGGCTATGTGGGGATAGAGACGAAACCATCTATCACATAATAAGCGAATGCAGCAAATTAGCACAGAAAGAGCACAAGACTAGACACGACTGGGTGGGCAAGGTGATCCACTGCGAAATGTGAAAGAAATTTAAATTTGACCATACGAACAAATGGTATATGCACAACCCAGCACCTGTCCTAGAAAATGACACACATAGACTCCGATGGGACTTTGACATACAAACGGATCACCTAATCTGGGCCAGAAGACCAGACCTTATACTAATCGACAAAAAAAGAGAACTTGCAAAATTGTGGACTTTATTGTTCCGGTTGATCCCAGAATAAAACTGAAAGAAAGTGGAAAGAGGGATAAGTCCCTAGACCTTGTCAGGGAATTGAAAAAACTGTGGAACATGAAGGTGACGATTATACCAATCGTTATTGGTGCGTTTGGAACAAAAGGATTACTAAAGGGACTGGAGGACTTAGAAGTTGGCGGACGAGTTGAGACAATCCAAACTACAACATTGTTGAGAACGGCCAGAATACTGAGAAGAGTCCTGGACACTTGAGGAGATTTGCGAATTGGGATTGGTGCTTTTGGCACAATAACTAAAGGATTATTAAAAGGCCTGGAGGACTGGGAAGTTGGCAGACGGGTAGAGACTATCCAAATGACAGCATTACTGAGAACAGCCAGAATACTGAGAAGAGTCCTGGAAACTTGAGGAGACTTGCTGTCACTCAAACTCCAGTGAAAGACCATCAGCTAACGAGGATGTTGAAAACTCTCAAAGAGTAAATAATAATAATAATAATAAACAGGGTAGAGATCATCCAGACTACAGCATTATCAAAATCGATCAGAATACCGAGAAGAGTCCTGGAGACTCGAGGAGACTTGCTGTCATTCAAACTCTCGTAGAAAACCATCAGCTGACGCTGGTGTGAAGATTCTCAAAGGTAGAATAATGATAATACGAATTATAAATGGACAAAACAACAAGAAAATTCATAATGGTGCATTATGCCTTACATCGCCAAGTTGACATAGACAGGCTGTGTAAGTCAAGAAAAGAATGAGGAAGAGGTCTCGCCACCATTGACAATAGCGTCGATACATCGATAAAACAATGATAACTAGAAAACAAAAATGTGAAGAAAAGAAATTGAATAGATATTTTTCCGACAAACAAGCGAAATCTCACGCGAGAAGACTTGACCATAACTAAGAAAGGGAAACTTTAAGAGAGAAACTAAATCTCTTCTAAAAGCAGCACCAAACAACGCCATAAGGACAAACTACGTGAAAGTAAAAATTGATAAAACGCAACAAAATAGCTAGTGTGAGTTATGTGGTGATAGCAAATTAGGGAAAAAAAGAATATAAGACTAAACATGACTGGGTGGAGAAAGTGATCCACTGGGAATTGTGCAAGAAATTTAAATTTGACCATACGAACAAGTGGTATATGCATAACCCGAAATCCATCCTGGAGAATGAGACACACACTTCTTTGGTATTTTGAGATACAAACGGATCACCTGATTTCAGCCAGGCGACCAGGCCAATTGATAATCAACAAACAAACAAAAAAGAGAACCTGCCGAATAGTGGACTTTGCTATCTCGGGAGAGCAGAGAATAAAAAAAAAGATAGCAAAAAGAAAGACAAATATCCAAACCTTGCAAGAGAACAAAAAACAAACAAACTATGGAACATGAAGGTGGTACCAATTGTAATTGGAGCACTTGGAACAATTCCCCAAAGATTTGGAATGGGAACTAGAGAACTTGGAAGTCAGAGGACAAGTCCAGCAAATAGAGAATACAGCATTACAAAGGTCGGTCAGAATACTGAGAAGAGTCCTGGAAATCTGAGGACATAATAAGCGAATTCAGAAAACTAGCAAGAGATGAGTATAAGACTAGATACAACTGGGTCGGGGAGGTGATTCGCCGGGAATTGTGCAAGAAATTGAAGTTTGACCATACTACCAAATGATAAATGCACAAATCAGAATCCGTTTTAGAGAATGAGAGGAATAACATTCTGTGGAATTTTGAGATACAAACAGGTCAGCTCGTCCCGGCCAGACGACCAGATTTTGTAATAAGTAACAAAACAAAAGAAAAAAGAAACGAAAACTTGCTGTATAGGGCAAGTTGCTGTCCCAGCAGACCGCAGAGTAAAAATCAAACGAAGCAAAAAGATCGACAAGTACTTGGAGCTTGCTTGAGAACTAAGAAAACAATGGAACCAACTGTAATTGGTACACTTCGAAAAGTTCCCAAAGGAATGGTAAGGGAATTAGAAGAGATGGAAATCGGAGGACAAGTCGAGACCATTCAAACTACAGCATTATTGAGATCGGCCAAAATACCAAGAAAAGTCTTAGAGACTTGAAAAGACTTGTTATCAATCAATTAGACTCCAGTGGAAGATTATCAAGATGCTGATGGAAAAAACTCTCAAATGAGAAAAATAGTAACAATTCTTTGAAAGTGAAAAGACATAACATTAATACGGTATGAACTTTGTATTTTCTTTGTAGATGGCATGTTCGAAAAGTATTTCTTTATATTGAAGCCAATCAACTGAGAAAGACAAGTATTTAGCGTTCTACTTAACCTTTTTCTCTCTTCCATTGTCCTTTACTTACTTTCTCAGCTTTTCAAGTATTTTCCTTGTCCATTGTGCTTCAACGATTCTGTCACAGTCTGGATTGTTGATAGAATATGAAACTGATGTGCATTTATTGAACAGAATCAATACTTATTCGTACCATCAGTCATTTAACCAATGCTCAGTTTTTACAAGGGATAACAAGAAATATCGATAATCGATAACCTGCACGAGGCTGTATGATGCGAAATTATATCACACATTTTAAAGATTTTCTCTTGAAGTTGAATGCTCTTTTGAAAGTGATAAAATTACCTGAGAATTATTGTGCGTCAGTGGACGTGTTTTTTTTTGTTTTGTTTTTTTTTTTCTTGAGAGAATCGTCTTTTCTCATATTGTCAATTTTTGTTTTGATAAAAACACGATTAGTTTAGTTATTCATCGGGGATTTATTATGGCCGGGAAAATTTCATAGATTGTGAAAGATTAAAAAACCAATCACCTAATGTTCCCTTTACGAATGTTTGGTGTTTTATGTAGACCCAATTCTTGATACGAGGTGCAAACGATAAGCTTCTAGACTTTTTTTCGTATGGGCATTTAAAATTGTCGTAGACTCTTGAAAATTATGCTATTGCTATACATCTTATGAGATGACTGACCAATTTTTAGGATTTCAGGTTCAAATGAACAGCTACAGCAGCAATTGGAATACACCCTACTAAAGCCTGATTGTCACAGCTGGTGAATTTCAAAAATGCAATCTGGACGTGAGGACACTTTAGAAGAACGATGTGCAATAAAATTCTGTTTTAAACTTGGAAAAAATGCCACAGAAACGTATGGAATGCTTCAGTCTGCTTTTCGATCATCTTGCTTGAATCGAGCATCAGTCTTTGAGTGGCATAAGAGATTCAAGGAAGGCAGTGAGTCTGTGAGGGATGACGAGAAGTGTGGGAGAAGTAAGGAAGTCAGAACACTAGAGTTGATTGGCCAAATAGTTAGGGTTGGGGTTACTATATTGAGGTTTTAAGGGAGTTCATGAAGAGATTCCGTCGAAAGAGGCCAGCACTCTTGAAATCGGGTCAGTGGCACTTCCACCAGGACAATGCACCAGTCCATAATTCCATCCTTGTCACAGACTATTTGACCAAGATGGGCATCAAGACAGTTCCTCAGCCTCCCTATAGTCCAGACCTTGCTCCCTGTGACTTTTGCTTATTCTCTAAGCCTACAGGCTGTCGTTATGAGACAATTGAGGAGATGAAAGAGGCTGTGACGAAGGTCATTAACACGCTCACACAAGAGGACTTCCATGGGGCCTTCTATAAGTTGTTGGAACTGTACAACAAGTGCATTGCAGCTGGAGGAGAATACTTCGAAGGGGACTAGAGTTTCATGTGTACTATCAATAAAAGTGCCCATACGAAAAAAGCCTGGAAACTTATTTAATGATCCTCGTATATATAAACATAATTCAGGGGAGGATTCAATATGAATAGAATGTCATTATGATCTTAATGCCTAGCTTGCAAACCAGTTAAACTGTATCAAAGTACCATCTCTTTTTGCCGATATCTCTCTGTCTCTGTCTCTTTTACTCCCTCTGTCTGTCTGTCTCTCTAATGCAAAACATAGACTATTTAATTGTTATGACAGTATCAATATCTATGTACTTCTAAGTATATTTTTCTGTGTATATAAATCATATATGCACAAAAATAGAGAAGAGTTTCAACCTGGGCGATATATCAATAAAAATGAATAACAATACAATTCATCAGACAGGTAGCAATATATATACGTTTGTGGATAAATAAATGGAATTGATTGCAAGGTTAAAAAGTGGTTTTACTGGTCTATTTGGGACTCCGACAATATCCACGAACTTAATAGGGAAAAAAAGTGAGGAAACGTGAGGAAGAAAATGAATACAATTGGGAAAAATTATGCAATTTTCATGTAACCTTAGAACATATAATGATCGCAATTGGTACTTACATTACAGGTTGAAAGAAATCGAATTTTTTTTAAATAGACGCATTACGATATATGGTGAAATAAACAGTTAAGCGAGGTTAAAAGTCAAAGAGATGTTACATAAGAAAGAAAGAAAAGAAGAAATAAGAAGATTCGAATAAAGATAGATAAAAAAAAAAGTGGTAGAAAAAGAAATTAAATTTAGAAAAACTGCAAAAATAACGGAAGCAAACAGACAAAAAAAATGGCGGAGAGATTTTAAAAAGATTTATTGAACAAAAAAGAATTGCTTGAAAGAAGAAAAAGAAAAGAGGTGCCACGGAGAGAATAAAAGAAGAAAAAAGGTCAAACTGAAAGATATTAAATCGGAAATGATGGAAAGAACAAAGGTTTGAATGCGAGTTTGGGAAAATAAATATATGAGGATCATTAAATAAGTTTCCATACTGTTTCGAATGGACACTTTTATTGATAGTACACACATGAAACTCTAGTCCCCTTCGAAGTACTCTCTTCTGGCTGCAATGCACTTGTTGTACCGTTCCAGCAACTTCTGGAAGGCCCCATGGAAGTTCTCTTGTGTGAGCGTTTCAATGACCTTCGTCACAATTGTCTCGTAACGACAGCCTGTGAGCTTAGGAAATAATCAAAAGTCACAGGGAGCAGGGTCTGGACTATAGGGACGGTGAGGAACTGTCTTGATACCCATCTTAGTCAAATAGTCTGTGACAAGGATGGAAATGTGGTCTGGTGCATTGTTCTGCTGGAACTGCCACTGACCCGATTAGAAGAGTGCTGGCCTCTTACGACGGAATCTCTTCCTGAACTCCCTCAAAACCTCAACATAGTAACCCTAACCATAACCCTAACTATTTGGCCAATCAACTCTAATGTATTGACTTCCTTACTCCTCCCACACCTCTCATTATCTCTCACAGACTCCCTGCCTTCCTTCAATCTCTTATGCCACTCAAAAACTGATGCTCGATTTATGCAAGATGCTCCAAAAGCAGTCTGAAGCATTCCATACGTTTCTGTGGCATCATTTTTTCCAAGTTTAAAACACAATTTTATTGCATATTGTTCTTCTAAAGTGTCCTCACGTGTAGATTGCATTTTTGAAATTCACCAGCTGTGACAATCAGGCTTTAGTAGGGTGTATTCCAATTGATGCTGTAGCTGTTCCTTTGAACCTGAAATCCTAAAAATTGGTCAGTCATCTCATAAGATGTATAGTAATAACATACTGTATTTACAAGAGTCTACGACAGTTTTAAACGCCTGTACAAAAAAAGTTTAGAAACTTATTGAAAGTACAACATATTAATAAAAGAGAATTACAGAAACTGAAAGCAAGACCAAATTTAAGTAAAAGAAGATTAGACTTTTTGTTTAATAATGGTTTGGTTTCGGTTTCTTTATTTAATGGCATATCAACCTTAGTAGGTTATTTAATGCCAAAGACATTCTCCTAGAAGAATAGTAGTCGTACGAAAGATATCGACACGCGACTGACGAAAGCATGGACAGCTATCGATAGGCTCTCGATCATATAGAAGTCTCACCTGACCGATAAAATGAAACGCAGTTTCTTCCAGGCAGCGGTTGTATCGATACTGCTATATGGATGCACTATATAGACGCTAACAAAATGGCTGGAGAAGAAACTAGACGGCAATTACACGAGAATGTTGAGAGCAATATTGAACAAGTCCTGGCGACAACACCCCACAAGACACCAACTATACGGCCACTTGCCTCCCATCACGAAAACTGTACAAGTTAAACAAACCAGACACGCAGGACACTGCTGGAGAATCAAGGACGAGCTCATAAGTGATGTACTCCTATGGATCCCCACATATGACCAAGCAAAAGCAGAACGACCAGCTCGAACTTACTTACAGCAGCTATGTGAGGACACAAGATGTAACCCTGAAGACCTGCCAGAGGCGATGAATAATAGGGAGAAGTGGCGAGAGAGGGTCAGAGATATCCGTGCTGGCGGCACGACATGATGATGATGATGACTATTTAACCCTTAGCTGGGAGGATAACGGGTTTCATATCTTTCCCAAGGGTATTTGCCCGAAAGTGAACGTAATAGCGCGACTGGAGTTCGAACTCGCTTACTACGATTCCGGAGTCCATCGCTTTAACAAGGACACCCCCAATTTAATAATAGAATAAAGAACTGATACTTATATAATAATCAAGCCAAGACAAAGAGATAACGTCAAAGGAAAAAAAATGGTGTGATTACCGGACGAAAATGAAAGTCTTATAAATAGAACCGAGAGAGATCGTAATAAGGAAGATGAAAGACTTGTGTGATAATAGAAATACAGAAGGTAGGTGAAGATTGAACAGAAATTTTGGATGTCAACATGAAAGAAATATGAGAAATAAAATAAATAATCAAAACAGCCAAAGAGTGTGGAGAAGGTAAAGAATGCTAACAAAGGACAAAAAATAAAAGAAAAGAAAAAGAAAATATGAATGAAAGAAGAAAAAAAAAAGAAACGCAGTTACCACATTACGATATTAAAATGCCCAAATAGTCTGTTGAATGAGAATAAATAAAAGAAAGCAAGAAATGATACAATGAAAAAAGAAAGAAAAAAAAGGGAAAATGGCTGAGAAAAGAAGGTATATTGTAATAAACTTGTCGGGATATCATCAGAAATCGGATAAATGGTATTTAATTCTATGTGTAGTATTTTAAACGCCAGTCCATAAATATTTCAATAAATAATGCAACTCTACTATTGTTACGAACCAATCTCTTCTTCTCCATCTGAATGACGTAATTCTACAGTATTACACAATCATTGAACAAAAATCTAAAATAACCGACTGCATTCATTCATTTTTTTTCCCCCCTTTTAATTTTGAAAAAAAAACTTCTTTTCTTTTCTCAACATTACACTCTCATTTTTCAACTTCTTTTCCACTTAATGATTACGTCTGCTTTCTTCATTCGTTCTTTTTGTCCTTTGATTAATAACTACTTTCATTTTCAACGCTTCACTTCACTTTTATTTTCGTTGCTCAATATTTTTAAGTTCTCTTTCTCTTCTTTCATTCGTTTTTTTTTTTTTTTCTATTTTTTATTTTTTGTCTTTTCACCTTTTTAATTGTTTTTCTAATTCTTATTATCGTAACCCAAAGTGTCATATATCCTCTTTTTCATCGTGTAGTCTGCCACGTATTCCCCCCTCTCCCCCTCTCTCTCTCTCTCACTGAAATACACCCACTCTCTCTATTTTTTTTTACCGTCAATTCTAAGTTTCAACGTCGAGCACACTTCTAATTTGCTTACAAAAAAAACTCTAATTATATTTGTCTTCGATCCAAATGCGATGCAGTGATAATATCACGAAACTAAGAAGACAATTTCTTTCAGTAATTTAACCCGAAAGGTTTCAGTTTGGACCCGTCATTCAAAACCCTCGTTTACTAATCAGAAAAATCTGTGGTTGGAGAAAAGAAACAAAATATTATAATCAAATAAATATATATATTGTTTTAAAAAATTTGTAGCAAACAATTTATAGATGGTAAGAAATTAAAAAAGCACATGACGAACTTTTTTTTTTAGATTAGAAATTAAAGATATTCATTTTGTTAAGTAAAAAAAAATCATTATCTTAGATATAATGAAACTGCGTATATTTGGGGTGGGGTCAACAATTCATTATAAGGGCCGAACAATAAATTTAAAAAATGTTCCTTACTGTTTTCCTTTCCTTTTGCTATCTCAACCAAAACCATGTGTTATCTTTCCTGAGATTTAGTCATTGTAATCTATCTATCTATCTATCAATTCCATATTTACCAACCCCTCCGCTTGGGTAGGATATGACACAAGGTCAATTTTTAAGCAGAGTTTAACAAGTTTGAATTCAGAGTTTTCCTTCTCCTAGACTGGATGCCGCACCAAGGCTGAAGAACCTAATCTGCCCAACTATTTACCCATAGCTGGAGGGAGAATAATTGGATTCAAACCTTTCCCAAGGGTATTATCAATCTATCAATCTATGAGATAACAAAATCATATATGTGTGCTAGGATTAGTGGTATATAGGGACGTCAAATAGCCTGGAATAATCCATTTCCATCTCTTAAATGCTATCATTATAACTTGCTTTCTTTGTTTAATGGCATATCAACCTAGTGTTATTTAATGCCAAAGCCATCCTTATGGAAGAACAGTAGTGGTACTATTTAACCCAGTGCTGGAGGAATAAGAGGGTTCATGCCTTTCTTAAGGATATTAATCTGAAAGGGAACGAAATAATGCGACTGGACTCTCCCGTAATTTGGTGCTGTCGGCTGAGGCTGCAGAATATACCGACTGCTTCTCTGCAGAGGGGTAAGACTCCCCATCGAGTGTCCTGGGGTGTCCTCGTGGTGTAATGGTTAAAGCGATGAACTGCGGAATCGTAGTACGCGAGTTCGTACTCCAGTCGCGCTATTACGTTCACTTTCGGCCAAATACCCTTGGGAAAGGTATGAACCCCCTTATTCTCCCTCCAGCTATGGGTAAATAGTAGGACGGACTAGGTTCTTCAGCCTTGGTGAGGCAACTAGTCTAGGAGAAGGAAAACTCTGAATTCAAACCTGTTAAACTCCGCTTAAAAATTGACCTTGTGTCATATCCTGCCCGAGCGGAGGGGTTGCTAAATAGTATCGAGTGTCCTGGATATGATACTAAACAATTTGATAGTGAGGCTCCAGTAATGCTGGAGCTTTGGGTAATGCAGAGTACCCCTTCATTGCCATTGCTCCCAGGTTCACTCTGGCCCAGAGTAGTTGCACCTGATAGGGTAAAATAGAGCTGTTTAACATTTTAACTGAGTGGAAACAAACGACTTACGCTAAGTAGAAGTGTTAGAAATAGAACTACTTTTACATTTAACTGTTTGTAAAAAATTGACTGATGTTTAATTGAATTGTTAATGCTATATAGCAATACTTGGAACCATTTAACTTTGTTGACGTATGTTAATCTGAATTGTTTGAAATAGAACTGTTAGATCATATAACTGAGTGTAAACAAATGACGGAGGTTTAATTGAATTGTTAGTGTTAAATAACAATACTTTAAAACATTTAACTATGTGCAAACAAATAATTAATAGTAAATAGAATTTTCGAATTAGATAGAAATAAGTGAAACCATTTAACTGTGTGCAAAAGAAAAATATGATCAGACTCGTTTCAAAATGTTTTATACAAAATGTGTTTAGGTTGGTTGGTTGGTTGGTTGGTTGGGTTTTATTGTATAGCAACCTTTGTAGGTTATTTAATGCTAAATCCATTTTTATACAAATAAAGAGTTCTATTTCAAACAATTCAGTTTAGCATGAGTACACAGTTTAATTGTCAAAAACATTTGTATTTCAAGCTATTCAGTTTAGTCAAAAAGTTCTAATTCAACCAATTCAGTTTAGTATAAGTACAGATTTTCTTTACACACAGTTTAATGTCAAAACAGTTCTATATTTAAATTAAGTACTGCTTCAATGTCAAAAACAGGTCTATTTCAAACAATTCAGTTTTGCATAAGTATGCAGTTTAATTCTATTTAACCCATAGATAAGGCTCTATAAGGTGCTACCATTTCAGGCCAGAGTGAACCTGAGAGTGATTGCAAAGAAGGGGTGCTCCGCATTTCACAAGCCCAGCATCACTGGAGCCTCACCATCAGATTGTTTAGTGTCATATCAGAACACTCCCTGGGGAGGGTTTTAACTCTCTGCAGAGGTGCAGTCGGTGTATTCTACCCCCCTAGCTGCTCTGACAAAAAATGTGTTTAGAAATGATATGTTGAATATGCATGTATAAAAAGCATTTGGCATTGAATAGCCTACAAGGGTTGGTATGTCATAAAACCCTACCAAACCAAATCATGTATGATTTATATATATGTATAAAGAAGATGAGGCATTAAATAACCTAAAATGGTTGATCTGTCATAAAACCAAAACAAACTAAAACAATTAATCCCAAGAAAATAATTTGATTCTATTTACCAACCCCTCCGCTCGGGTAGGATATGACACAAGGTCAAATTTTTAAGCGAAGTTTAACAGGTTTGAATTCAGAGTTTTCCTTCTCCTACACTAGTTGCCTCACCAAGACTGAAGAACTCAGTCTGTCCTACTATTTACCCATAGCTGGAGAGAGAATAATTGGATTCATACCTTTCCCAAGGGTATTAGTGCGATGTGAAATGCAATCAGCCTCGTCCAGGATTTGAACTCGTGTCTCCGTGTCCATTTCCTACGATGATAACCATTACACCACGGGTACAACTTTGATAAAGACTTTGATGAAGGTGATATTGTCATAAATAGAAAAAAAAACTCGTTGAGAACAATTCCTTAACGGTATGTTTTACGCCCATGTTCATTTTATGGTGTGTATCTATCTGTTACGATCCAAGAGGGTGTCTGGGATGGGACACTAAATAATCTGATGGTGAGGTTCTAGTGATGCTAGAGCTTTGGGGAATGCTGAGCACCCCTTCATTGCCATTGCTCCGAGGTTCACTTTGACCCAGAATGGTAGCACCATATAGGGCCCTATCCAT
>OY757920.1:14311482-14416482 GCA_963585895.1 Sepioteuthis lessoniana | reverse complement strand
CTGCTCCCAGTGAGTATCCTTAATTTTACAACAAATAATCATGTAGCTCCAGTTCTGGAGCTTTGGGGAACGTGGTGTACCCACTCATTGCCATTACTCTCAAGTCCACTCTGACTCGGAGTGGTAGCACCTGTTATGGTACCTTCAATGGGTCAAATAAAATTGTTTAACCTTTCACTATACTTGATATCATTTAACTGTTAAATTTAAACATTAAATTAAATTATCAGTATTAGATAGCAATATATACGAGGATCATTAAATAAGTTTCCATGCTTTTTTCGTATGTGCACTTTTATTGATAATACACACTTGAAACTCTAGTGCCCTTCGAAGTAATCTCCTCTGGCTGAAATGCACTTGAACCGTTTAACAAATTCTGGAAGAGCCCACGGAAGTCCTCTTGTATGGGCGTGTCAATGACCTTCGTCACAGCCTCTTTCATCTCCTCAATTATCTCATAACGACAGCCTCTGAGCTTAGGGAATAAGCAAAAGTCACAGGGAGCAAGGTCTGGACTATGAGGAACTGTCATGATGCCCATCTTGCTCAAATAGTCTGTGACAAGGATGGAGTTGTGGTCTGGTGCATTGTCCTGGTGGAAATGCCACTGACCTGATTTGAAGAGTGCTGGCCTCTTCCCTAGGAATCTCTGGCCGAACTCCCTTAAAACCTCAACATAGTAACCCTAACCTTTTGGCCAATCAACTGTGGTGTATTGACTTCTTTACTCCTCCCACACCTCTCATCATCCCTCACAGACTCCCTGTCTTCCTTGAATCTCTTATGCCACTCAAAAACTGATGCTCGATTCATGCAAGATGCTCCAAAAGCAGCCTGAAGCTTTCCATACGTTTCCGTGGCATCATTTTTTCCCAGTTTAAAACACAATTTTATTGCATATCGTTCTTCTAAAGTGTCCTCACGTCCAGATTGCATTTTTGAAGTTCACCAGCTGTGACGATCAGGCTTTAGTAGGGTGTATTCCATTTTGCTGCTGTAGTTGTTGATTTGAACCTGAAATCATAAAAATTGGTCAGTCATCACAGAAGATATATAGCAATAACATACTGCACTTTCAAGAGTCTACGACTATTATAAATGACTGTACAAAAACAGGCTGGAAACTTATTGAATGCACCACGTAGATCGGGCTTCAATCTCAGGTCGAATGATACCAAAGATTTAAAAAATGGCACTTGATACCACCTTGCTTAACAATCAGCATTAATGTTTGTTTGTTTGTTTGTTTGTTTTTACGGCATATCAACCTTTGTAGGTTATTTACTGCCAAATTCATTTTCATGCGAACAAGCAGTTCTATTTCAAACAATTCAGTTTAGGATAAATATACAGTTTAATTGTCAAACACTGTTCTATTTCAAGCTATTCAATTTAGTCAAACAGTTCTAATTCACACCATTCAGTTTCGTATAAGTATAGTTTTTGTCAAAACGGATCTATTTCGAACAATTCAGTTCAGCGTAAGTACAGTTTCAATGTCATAAGCAGTTCCATTACAAGCAATTCTTTTTAGCATACACAAACAGTTCTATTTCAAGCAATTCAACTTAGGATAAGTACACAGTTTAGTTCTATTTAACTCTATCAGATGTTACCACTCCAGGTCAGATGGCACTGAAGGGTACTCCTTACTCCCCAAAGCTCCAGCATGACTGGAACTCCACCATCAGATTGTTTATCTAGGACACTTATTGGGGACGGGGTCTTACCCTTCTGCAGAGAAGCGGTCCGTGTATTCTACAACCCCAGCCGACAGGGCAAAGCATTTTACGGTTCGGATCAAAAGTAGTGTAAAGCATTCCTGGAAAAGGAGTTGCGCCCTTCCCTTCACCCCCGTGTAGTAGCTAATAAAAGGGAGGTCGTTAGCTTGCCCTCGACTACAGCCACCAATTTTACTTGATATATCTATCAGGATTTGGCATTAAATAATCTACATTGGTTAGAATGGCTTATAACTCGACTAACCAATGGGTTATTTCATGCCAAATCCATTCTTGTAGTACAGCGGTGGTTCTATTTAATTCTTAGCTGGGAGGTGGGAGTGAGAATACTTTTACCTTTTCCAAGGGTATTTGTCTAAAATTGAAGTAATAGCGCGACTGAAGTTTGAACTCACTTACTACGATGTTTCAGTCCGGCAAATTAGCCACAACGCCGTGGATACTTTCCATTTTTATGTTTTAATGTTACATCATATATCACACAGGATTTATATATTTATTGTTTTTATTATAATTATACTCCTTGCTGGTTCTCCATATTTGACCCAAAGATAAGACCTCGTCAAATACTACCTCTCCGAGTCAGAATTGCGGAGGGAGCAATGGCAATGAAGGGGTTCTCCGCATTCTCAAAAGATCCGTGATTACTGGAGCCTCACCATCAGATGGTTTAATGTCATGTTACAGGATACTCGTTGTAGTGGGGTGGGGTCTTACCCGTCAGCCGAGATGCAGTCAGTGTATTCTACGACCTAAGGTGACTGGGCTGACTAGAGACTGAATTACAGTGAGTCTCCTCAGGTTTTCAGAAACCTTCAAAGTATGCTAGCCTAATTTAAGAGTGTTGTGGTCTGGAGCTTTCAATTCTTCCTCTTATCCATGATTCATCCAGTCTCATTTCGAGATTCTTGAGGGCCGTTCCAAGAGCCTCAGATAAGTTTGGTATCACTGCCCACGTCAGGTTCCATGACAATGGCAAGGAATTCGTCCAACTTTTCGCCTTCGTTTTGTTTTAACCAATAGTCTAATGACCCAGCAAAATCCACGAAACGATCAATTACATAATAAGCGAATGCAGCAAATTAGCACAGAAGGAGTATAAGATGAGACACGACTGGCTCAGTAAGGTGATCCACTGGGAAATGTGAAAGAAATTTAAATTTGAACACACTAACAAATGGTATATGCACAACCCAGCACTGGTCCTGAAAAATGAAATTAAATATACAATTCATGTGCGAATATATACAGGTTGTCCAGTCGGCCGTGGCTGTAGAATACACAGCTCCCATGAGTATCCTGTATATGACACAAAACAATCAGATAGTGAGGTTCCAGTGATGATGGAGCTTTAGGGTGAACGGATTACCCCTTCATTGTCATTGCTCCCAGGTCCACTCTGACCCGGATTGATAGTACCTGATAGGGCCCTATCAATAGGTTAAATAGACCTAACTGCATACTTATGCTAGACTGAATTGTTTGAATTAGGACTGTTTGACTAAACTGAATAGCTTTAAATAAAAATGTTTTTGACAATTAAACTCTACTTACATTTAGACTGCATGCTTATGCTAAATTGAATTGTTTGAAATGGAACTGTTTTTGACATTGAAACTCTACTGAATTGTTTAATATGGGACTGTTTTGACATTTAACTGTGTGTAAACAAAATCTGTACTTATGCTAAACAGAAATAGCTGAATTGTTTGAATAAACTGAATAGCTTGCAATAGAAATGTTGTTTTTTTTAATAATTAAACTGTGTACTCATTCTAAACTGAATTTTTTGAAATAGAACTATTTGCATAAAAATGGATTTGGCGTTAAATAAACTACAACGGTTGATATGCAATGAAACCCGAACAACCAACCAGATCAATATACAAGGGACCAATGTGTCTGCTGATATAGGGCTTCTCAGTATACATGGAACCCATGTGACTGCTAATAACTCTACTAATAATAATATGTACTTGTTTGTTTCAGATTTGAAAATAGTATGCGATAACAACGATTAATCCCTCGATCAAAGTGCCTTGGACAAGAAAGGAAAAATATTTTGCGTCACGACTGATTCGGAGACAAAATTATCTAAAACTGTCTCAAAATAGACGCAAACCTTTAATATGATAATGATTTATTACTGAGACAAGAAACTAAAACAAGACTGCGTGTCCTGGTATATATATATATATATATATATATATGAACCCCCTTATCTTCCCAGCTATGGGTTAAATAGTACAACTACTGTTCTTCTTGGAGAATACCTTTGGCATTAAATATATATATATGTATATGTGTGTGTGTGTGCTTCTTTCTTATTTTCTTTGTTTAATGGCATATCAACGTTTTGTAGGTTATTTAATGCCAAAGGTATTCTCCAAGAAGAACAGTAGTTGTTCTATTTAATCCATAGTTGGGATGACAAGGGGGTTCATACCTTTCCCAAGGGTATTTGCCCGAAAGCGAACGTAATAGCGCGACTAGAGTACGAACTCGCGTTCTACGATTCCGCAGTCCATCTCGTTAACCATTACACCACGAGGACACCTCCGTGTGGGGGGGTGCGTGTGTGTTTTACACAAGTGGATATATAATTACCTGGGTTTCTGATAACAATCTACTGGACTTTGTATATGTTGACTTATTGAGTAAAAAAAAAATCACTGAACTTCTTTTGGGCGATCCAAGCGCTTAATAACAACCAATATTTTTTTTAAGTTGCCTCATTCTACTAATTTCCATTTTTACGTCTTCATATCAGGAAATTCTTTCAAAGCAAAATTTCGATCAGCTGAAACAGACAAATCGATCAAGAGACATGTTTATCCTTTAAATCTTTCACTAAAATGTCTGGTCTGCTGGCATTTATGCTTCTGCCGTTGTGTATTGGAAAATCCCAACGATCGTAACATTTTCCAGTGACTAGCAGTGTGTCCTGGCGTTGCCTGGGACACATGACAGGAGATGTTATATCAACTGTAGCAAAAATTTACCTGATTTAATTTCTGAGTCCGATTTGTTTTTAAGGATAAGTTGGTCGGTTAGTTGGTTGGTTGGTTGGGGTTTTATGGCATATCAACCTTTGTAGGTTATTTATCGCCAAATCTACTTTTATACAAATAATAAATTTTATTTTAAAAAATTCAGTTTAGCATGAGTTATAATGTTTAATTGTCAAAAACATTTCTATTTCAAGCTATTCAGTGTAGTCAAACGGGTCTAATACAAACAATTCAATTTAGTATAAGTATAATTTTTGTCCACTCACAGTTAAATTTAAAACAGTTCTATTTCAAACAATTCAGTTTAGCCTAAGTACAGTTTCAATGTCAAAAGCAGTTCTATTTCACACAATTCAGTTTTGCATATAGAGGTAATTTAGTTCTATTTGACCCATAGATAGGGTCCTATCAGGCGCTACCACTCCGGGTCAGTGTAGACCAAGGAGCGATGGCAATGAAGGGTGCTCTGCATTCCCCAAAGCTCCAGCATCACTGGAACTCCACGATCAAATTGTTTAGAGTGTTTTACAGGACACTCGTTGGTGGGGGTCTTATGGCTCTGCAGAGGTGCAGTTAGTGTATTCTACAGTCCCAGCCGATGGGGGATTTTAACGATAAGGAATTTTGTAATATACTAGCTTAGCTAGCGACAGCGTGCCGTGGATGAACTTAGCTGATTCAATGTGGTCGCAAGATAACATTAAGAAAGTGGTTTCACAGGAAAGAGTAAAATAAAAGATGATGGCGTGAATATAATTTTTTGCCTATGGATAGAGTGACATATATTTCCGTTCGCAGATAAGATCAACAAATTACCAGAAAAAAACGGAAGTATGCCAGTTCCGATAATCAGCCATAAACAGAAAATACAAGGGCGAAGAGGTGGGTTCATATTTCCGGATGGGACTTGGGAAGACAATATAAGGTCTGTAATTTTGAACTGAAGGCAGAGACCCGCTGGTCACTCAAGCGAAGGGGGAGGTCCGCAGGTCACTCAAGAAAATCTGTCAGCTCCCCCGTGTGTGTTCTCCGGCAGTCTCACAACTTCTCAAAAAGGGTCCCCGCCACAGAAGAAAGATATGCAAACTCTCTCTGACTGCATTCCTACTTCACACAAACGTCGGCGTCGAAGAATGAAAATATACATTATGTTTTTATATATCTACGAGTTTTTCGTTGTTTGTCCAGAGGTTCAATATGCAACAATAGGTGAGATTTTGTAATGGTTTTATTTTCAGGCAGAAAATTTGAATCAGAATTATGAATATTTTATCATAACGAATTTTAATTTTAAGTCTCCACAATTTAACGTATAATCAAACTCAAATCTGGAAATAATTACATTCTTAATTTAATCGACAGAAAGTTATAACATTGAACTAAATTCTATTTTAATGACCACAAAATTATTTTCAAACTATTTTTTCTAAAAGAAGTGAAAGGATTTAAAAAGACAACATAAATTTTTGTTTGGTTTTATCAATTATGGTTAATACAACTAGTTTTTTTTCCCAGAAGGTCAATAAATAAAAACAGCCATAGATTCTTTTTTCAATTTACTGAGTCTCTTGGAGCACATATTCAGGTGTAATAAATGATACACCAGTAGGCGCGAGTATATTCATATATTGTCATCCACATACAGACTGTTTCGTTGTATCACAACGTGGCAAGACACGTGGGACGCTTGAAGCTGGGATCGAAACCCGCCCAACTTTACGTTAGACTTAGTATTAGACCGCTCAGCTAACAAGCGTACTACGTCAGCAAGGAAATTATAAATTATTAAATAGTAGCGTTCGTTTGTTTACATCTTATACCTTACCTTATCCCTATGACGGAGCATATATATTGTCATCCAACGACAGACTGTTTCGTTGTATCACAACTCTTCAGTGTGGCTAGACACGTAGGACGCTTGAAGTTGGAATGGATACCCGCCCAACTTTAAGTTAGACTTAGTATTAGACCGCTCAGCTAACAAGCGTACTACGTCAGCAAGGAAATTATAAGGTATGAAATAGCGTACGTTTGTTTACATTTTATACCTTACCGGATACCAGAGTGCTCAATTCGTTCGAAAAGCTTTCTATATATATATATATATATATAAAGATAGACGAACAAATATGAAATGTTTCATGAAAAGTCTGTCCTATACTATAATATCAGAGCATATATAAACTTAATAATATTAGAATTACGAACACAATAAGCCCTTTACATCAGTTTTACATGTTTTTTCACAATTTTCAGACGGTCGTTTGGTAAAAGTGGACACACTACCATCTGAAAATTGTGGAAAAAATAAAACTTTTATCAACTATTAATATACTTATTGTGTCCATAATCATATATATATATATATATATATATATATACATTTCTTTTCTATAACTATTTATCTAACTCTAGCTGCGTGAATTATCAAGAAGATATGTATGTATGTATGTAATCTGGTTAAGTAGATTCTGGCTCTTTATATATATAAGTAAAGTTGGCGATCGTAGTCGAGGGCGACCAGAAGGCTCCCTTTTCAATAGCTACAACACCGGTGTGTAGGGGGGGCGTTACTCCTTCCCCTGGATTGCTCAACTTTACCCTTGATACTTACCTTATATTGCGGAGTATTAAGCAAGGAGGTATCAAGTACCATCTTTAAAGTCTTTGGTATGACGCGGATCATTAGCGAACACTCTACCCACTAGACCAGTGAGCCGATTTATATATATATATATATAATACCTGAACATATATATATACTTGCATTGGCGTAGTATGTATCTATGTATGTATGTATGTATGTATGTATGTATGTATGTAATCAAGTTTGGTAGTTTCTGGCTCTTTTAGGTATTATATATATATATAATACATGACTATATATATAAACTTGCATTGGCGTAAAGTATGTATGTATGGATGTGCTTGTACAAAGACGTGTGTGAATAACAATATCAGAGGTGTACCTAAACAAGTTCGAGAGGTTGGGAAAGTTTTAAAAATAGTAAATAATAGAATTGAAAAAGGAGGATTTCTCGATGAAAATTGGAAAAAAATTAAAATTTTCGGCGTTAATACTGTCTGGAGTCCATAGAGAAGAATTTCATTTTCAAGTCTTTAGTAGTTTAGCATATGCGTGCTTCACATACACTATAAGTTAATTTTTAGTTATTTATGTAGCGCTGAACAAAATAACAAAACTTCTTTGAAGAACTACAATGAATAGTTTATTTTTATAAAAGTAGACTTGTGTCAGAGTGAGAAAAGGTTCTTTTTGGGTATCAAGTAGTAGTGTCGCAGGTAGTACGCCAGTTCTTTAGTTCATTGAAGGTAGCAGCATTATTTTTTGTGTGTGTAGCTGGTAGCCGTCGTTATCTTCTTTAGTGGGTATCTGTGGCAACAGTTATCTTCAGTGAAGATCGTCAATGCTGGGTTCCCGTGGCAGGCTACAGGAGAGAGGTCTTTCTTCTTTGCTGGTCTTGTGCTCTGTCTGTGGCAGACTTACAAAATGGGCTAGAAAAATACTTCTTGAGGGGAAGATGGAATGAATGCGCTCTGCCCGCTGATTGGTCAATGTGTGGCCGAATCGCTTGGCGGGGGCATTGATCCGCGAGAGAAAATAGATCTGTGATTGCTACAGTAGTGAGTGGTCGAAGCAGGAAAAGTGGGATTTTGTTTCGGAGCCTCAGCATCAGATTGCTTTGTATCATATCAAGGACACCCGTTGAAGGAGTCTTAACCCTCATCAGATATGTAGACGGTGTATTTTACAGCCCCAGCCGATTGGGCCAGACGTTTATATGATATAGACAGCGGTGCATGCGCCATTTTTTTTTCTTTTGGATAAAATTTGATTTTGTCTTCATTTTGAGAAAGCATTAAATGTTACGTGTTCACAATTATGGTGCAATAAATAAAAAAGCTTAGTTTTGTGATGTCCGTAGATCTCTCCTTTTAGTATTGTATACCCACATATATATATATATACCCACAAATATAAGCGGAAACATAATCAAACATAATGACGAACTTCACTGAACGAACGAACACACTTCTTTATAAAAATATATATATATCACACTTTATTCTCGCAAGGGTTGATGTTTCTGTGGTATATGAGAGATGAGTGGAGACAGGGACAGGCAGCTATATTGACACAACTTTTTCTCCTGACCATAGCAGCAGCACTTCTTCCGCATCTTGACTGGGGTTGCTCAACCGCGAGTCGCTGATGGCCACAGCCCTCAGTCTGCAAGCTGGCCCTCTCTCTGGCTTTCCTGTGACCAACTAACTGAACTGCCGCCGGCACCTGCCTATATTCTTTCATAACGTCCACTTGCTTCCGCTTTTTCTTCCGCTTATTCACACAGGTGCATCTCTGATTGACAGCTCGGTCAAGGATTAATAAACAACACTAGTTTCTCGCTTTGCAATATTCCTTGTCTAGTTAGCAAAATTAACTAAAAATAGCGTAAGGTCAGGGAAAATACTTTGATGGCTAAATAAGGATGACATTAATTAACAAAAATAAAAGATTCTGAAAACATATTTTATAGAGTTTTGTATCATTTAATATTTTAATTATAGCTTTTTGTTCCGAAAAAATATTAATTTTTCATTTTTTTTCTTTTAGCTTATGTAGAAAACAAATCGTTTCTGTTACTTGCATATGGAAATACCAATGGTCTGTGTTCATATCAAGAAAATTGTCTGCATTTTTAAAAATCCTGATTTTCAAGAGAGACATACAGCCCTTCCCTACTCAGAAAACTGGTGCAGCACAATCTTCCTCAATCCTTTTACTCTGACCTTTGCTGCATCAAACTAATATTAATAAATAACATTAACAACTTAATGAATGGACATTCTACAAATACTGGAAACAACTTCCCACGAAAGAACAGTTGTACAGCCGCTTATCTCCCATATCTAAAACCATCCAAAGACATGCATTACACTGCTGGAGATGCAAGGAAGAACTCATAAGTGACGTTCTTCAATGGATCCCTACACATGGACGAACCAGTGTTGGCCGACTAAGAAGAGCATACCTCCAATAGCTCTGCCGGGAGCGATGGATGATAGGGATAAACGGCGAAAGAGAGTCAGGCAGATCCGTGCTACCTACGCGACTTGATGATGATGATGATGATATGACTATTATTTTCCAGTTGACTTTGTCGAGACCAAAGATTAATCAAGTCTTTGGATAATATCAAATCAAATCTATACATAAGCAGTGCAAACCCATGTTTTTCCAGCTTGCACATCACTGCTAATATTCTTTGAAAAGAAAGAAAGAAAGAAAGAAATCCTGGAAAGAAGAGATAAGAAAAAGCAGATGAGGTTTATATGTGTCCTAGATATCAAAGAAATTTAAATGCAGATGTTCCTTTGCGTGCGTTGAAGTCATTTCGAGATATTCCATTATCTTACAAAAAAATTATTACTCTAATAAAAAAGGAAATGTGATGGACATTAATAATTAATAGGAAAAAAGTCTAAATTTAATTACTTTGGTGATCGATTGAAATAAGGTGGAACCAAAGCGATGGCTCTAGAATATTTCATGAATGATCAAAGTAAAATGAAAACATTACAATAATTATAGTTACACGCAAAATTATATATAAATGGCACGTGTACTAATATGAGATCTATGGATGTACATACGATATATATATATATATATATATATATGTGTGTGTGTGTCTGTGTGTGTGTGTGTATATATATATTTATACCAGGAAACTTGTTTCACATGATACACAATCTGATTTTTTTTAATTGAATGAATGGTATGAGGCCAGCTCAGTTGGCTTGGGCTGTAGAATAAGACCCACCCCAACGAGTGTCCTGGATATGACACTGAACAATCTGATGGTGAGCCTCCTGTAATAGGGGAGCTTTGTGGAATGAGGAGTATCCCTTCATTGCCATTGCTCTCAGATTCACTCTGGCCCGGAGTGGTAGCACCTGATAGGGTCCTATCTATGGGTCAAATACATCTATTTTACTTTTAAAACTGAGTGCAAATAAATGACTAATGCTTAATTGAATTGTTTGAAATAGAACTGTTTGATCATTTAACCATATTTACCAACCCCTCCGCTCGGGTCGGATATGACACAAGGTCAATTTTAAACGGAGTTTAACAGGTTTGAATTCAGAATTTTCCTTCTCCTACACTAGTTGCCTCACCAAGACTGAAGAACTCAGTCTGCCCTACTATTTACCCATAACTGGAGGGAGAATAATTGGATTCATAACTTCCTAAGGGTATTAGTGCTATGTGAAATGCAATCAGTTGCGTAGAGGATTTGAACTCCTGTCGCCGTGTCCATTTCCTACGACGATAACCATTACACCACGAGAAGCTCCTGTTTGATCATTTAAGTGTGTAAACAAATGACTGATGTTTAATTGAATTGTTAGTGATACATAGGAATACTTGGGACTATTTGACTTTGACGACTAATGTTTACAAATCATATATATCTAAAATATGCGTATAGAGAGGATTTGGCATTAAATAACCTACAGTGGTTGATGTGCCATAAAACCTAGCTAAATCAATTCATGTATATATAACACATTTGTATAAATAGGATTCGGCATTAAATAACCTATAATAGTTGATACGCCATAAACCCAACTAAAACAAATCAAATGTATCTGATATATATGTATATAGAAGAATTGGCATTAAATAACCTACAATGGTTGATATGCCATAAAAGCCAACCAAACCAAATCATATATATTTAATATATATGTATAAAGAGGAATTGGCATTAAATAACCTACAATGGTTGATATGCCATAAAACCCAACCAAACCAGATCATATATTTTTGATATATATGTATAAAGAGGATTTGGCATTAAATAATCTACAATGGTTGATATGCCATAAAACCAAATAAAACCAAATCATATATATTTGATATACACATATATATATATATATATATATAAAGAGGAATTGGCATTAAATAACCTACAATAGTTGATATGCCTTAAACCCAATCAAACCAAATCATATAAATTTAATATATATATATAAAGAGGATTTAGCATTAAATAATGTACTATGATTGATATGACATAAAACCCAACCAAACCAAATCATATATATCTGATATATATGTATGAAAAGGAATTGGCATTAAATAACCTACAATGGTTGATATGCCATAAAACCCAGCCAAACGAAATCAAACCAAAGCTGAGATGCACATGGCGTAATGTTTATCGTCTTAAGAAACGAACTCGGCGTAACAAGTTCAAGCCCTGGAGGAGGCTAATACCCATAAGACAAGCATGAATACCTCTCCTCTTGGTTGAGGAGACTAATTTTTTAGTCTTCGTAAGGTCACCGGTTTAGGAGAACGGAAAAACTCGCAATCCGAAGCTGAGGGAGCAACTCCACCATTTCAAAAACCTACTGGCTACCTAAACACTGATTATGTGGGGCTGCAGCATTATACCTTCAAGGGTACGGGACATATACGTTTTTTACTTATAAAAGTGTATATATTTAAGAATACACATTAATAATAATGCCAGGACAGATAGCGGTTTGGTCATGTCATCCGAAGATATAAGCGACCAGTGGAATGACTCCCGACTTTGCTTAAGGGTGGGTGTACCATCACAATATATATATACATATACACATAGTAATTCACAGAGAGACTGTTTCGCTGTATTCCAACTCTTCAGTATGGCTAGACTAACGAGATGCTTCAAGCCAGGATCGAAACCCGGCTGACTTTGCGTCTGTCGTAAATCTTACCACAGAGCCAACCTCATTCATAGCGTAAGTGAAGGAATTTTTTACGTATACTTTTCTATATATACGTTATCGGCTTCCTGGAGAGCTCAATTCTCAAGAAGAGTTATTGCACTTCCGTGTATATAGTGGGTAGAATGTTCACCTATGGCCCGAAAGACCGGGATTCAATCGCAAGTCGAATCATCTCAAAGTCTCAAAAATGGGACTTGATACCCCCTTACTTAACAGAAGCACTATAAGGTACGTAAGAAGGGTAAAGTGAAGCAATCCAGAGAAAGACGTAGCACTTTACTCTACAACTCGGTGTAGAAGCTATTACAAAGGGAGCCTTCGGATCGCTGTCGGCCAACTACTATATATATATATATATATATATATGTATATACGGGTGCTATCATATGTCTATATATTGAGTAGGAATAGTTTAATGAATGTGTGCATGGAAATGAATTTTTCATATTTACCACCCCCTCCGCTCGGGCAGGATATGGCACAAGGTCAATTTTTAAGCGGAGTTTAACAGGTTTGAATTCAGAGTTTTCCTTCCCCTAGACTAGTCGCCTAACCAAGGCTGAAGAACCTAGTCTGTCCTACTATTTACCCATAGAATAATTGGATTCATACCTTTCCCAAGGGTATTAGTGCAATGTGAAATGCAATCAGTCTCGTCCAGGATTTGAACTCGTGTCGCCGTGTCCATTTCCTACGACGATAACCATTACACCACGGGCACCATGTAAATGAATTTATCAACGGATGTGTATCGATCAAAACTGGAAATAAATTTTTTCTGCACGATTGCAAAACTCGACCAAAAAACCGCAGTGTTAATTAAAATTTTTGCGCATTTAAATATTTATAAAAGTCACTTTTGAACGACTTCAACATTACAAAGATTTATCCAATTATTTTTTTTTTTTGCTTCCTAGTTTTCATTCTTCTAAAATATTTTCTTAGGCACACATATAAGTGCGCCAAGGTTCATATTATCTATTATTAACTGAAATACTAGTCTACACCAGGTAAGAAGACAAGATCTCAGCTCGTAAAAAAAAAATTAGTAAAACGATTCTTTAATAATTCTAAACGAAGGAGAAAATACTTTTATGGGAAAACTTTCCTCTGGATTTAAAATGTATGCATTGCAAATTCGGTTGTTGTACATCAAAACTGAACAGACCAACAAGAACTTCTTATTTATTAATATGGATTCAAGTGAGTGACACTAAGAGTGTTATTGATTTAAACGAGTTGATTGCCCCGTCGGCTGGGGCTGTAGAATTATACATCGACTGCTTCTCAGCAGAAGGGTAAGACCCACCCCAACGAGTATCCTGGATATGAAACTAAACAATCTGATGGTGAGGTTCCAGTAATACTGGAGCTTCGGGGAATACGGAGTACCCCTTCATTGCCATCGCTCCCAGGCCCGGAATAGTAGCACCTGATAGGGTCCTATCTAGGGATTAAATAAAATTAACTGCATATTTATGCTAAACTGAATTGTTTGACTAAACTGGATAGCTTGGAATAGAAATGTTTTTGACAATTAAACTGTACTTACATTTAAACTGCGTGCTAATGCTAAACGGAATTGTTTGAAATGGAACTGTTTCTGACATTGAAACTGAACTTACACTAAACTGAATTGTTATATATAGAACTATTTCGACATTTAACTGTGTGTAAAGAAAATCTGTACTTATACTAAACTGAATTAGCTGAATTAGAGCTGTTTGACTAAACTAAATAGTTTGAAATAGAAAAGTTTTTTCATAATAAAACTGTGTACTTATGCTAAACTGAAATGCTTTAAATAGAACAGACTATTTGCATTAAATAACCTACAAAGGCTGATATGCCATAACCCCCCCCCCCCCAAAAAAAAAACGAGTTGAATTACCATGACTAGAAAATCCGGCATGGTCTGTGTGCGACATGTGGAACCTCTGCACAGCTGTTTCTAACTTATTAGGTCTCATCAGCAGTGTATACTGTCGTCTTCCCCACTGGATATCGAACCTGCGACCACTGACTGTAGAGCCAAAACTCTACTACTGAGTAACTGGTCCACATCGCATGTAAGCGATGCCATTGTAAATGCGCGGGAAATTAACCTAATGTGTCTTGTAGTTACATCTATGCTCTTACTGAGGACACGGTCACCTCCAGAGCTATGTCCTCCAAAGAGGATTGGAGATACGCATTCGCGTAATCATAATTTTTTGGACAAGAAAATTGACTACGCGAAAGCAGTCAGTGTATTCTGTAGCCCCCAAAATAAGTATGTGTACTAGATATAAGTAAAGTAAAGTTGTCTCCCTTTAGTCGAGCGCAACCAGAAGGCTCCCTTTCCAATAGCTACTACACCGAGGTGTTGGGGAGGGCGCTACTCCTTTACCTAGACTGATCCACTTTACCCTTAATATGTACCTTATATTGCTGAGTGTTAAACAAGGTGGTATCAAGTACCATTTTTAAAGTCCTTGGTATGACACGGCCTGAGATTGAACCCAAGTCTCCCGGACCATTGGTGAACACTCTACCTGCTGGGCTAATGAGCCGGTACTAGATATAATTGGTGGTATTTGTTCATCTATCCACCAAGATTAAGTTTGGCACCAGACCCTTTTTAAGAGTGGACACGGCCGAAGCGCGCATTACCAGAGGTGCCAGAAATTCTTAGCCCCATCGGCATTAACCTATTGGGGTGCCCCAGGCATCAAGCAACAAACCTGGTCACGCCGAAACAGGCAAAGGTTGGTGGACGACCTCTTGAAGCCAAAGAGTGCCAACCTCGGGACACGAGCAAGACTAAGCGAACGAGACTGCACGAGCCAGCCCGTGTACCAACTAGCACAGCCGACAAGTGTGTACATGTTCGCAAGGCCTCACTTCTTATTTGGTTGTCTATTGAAGACAAACACACAAATTATTAATATAGGTATATATTACAATCAGCATCTTCGTCAACAAGTCATGCAGTTAGCACAGATTTCCCTCTCTCTATCTCTCACCACCCGTCCCTATTGTCCATCGTTCATAGCACGTTCTTTTGACTGCATCCAGTATCCACACATAGCTAATGAATGTAAGTCCTCGTTGGTCAGCCAACACTGATGAGCCCATATGTAGGGGAACGTCGCTTATAAGTTCATCTTTTCTTCTTCTCTTGTGCTCAATATGTCTTTTTCGTCTTACCTAGATGGTTTGTAAAATAGGAGGTAAGTGGCTGTACAGTTGCAGTTTTGTGGGGTGTTGCTTCCAGGATTTGTTCAAAATAGTAACAATCTTGTCTTGTCCTCTATGCCTTTTATCAGCGTGCAGGTGGTGCATCTATACAGTAGTTCTGACAGGGCTTCACCTTGGAAGAAATCCCACTTTATTTCATCAGAGAGAAAAGATTTTAATATGATCGATAACTTGTCAATAACAGTCCCCGCCGGCGTATTTTAACATGATTTTCAGTAGATGAGATGTGGCTACCAAGGTATGTGAACTGGTTTAATAATTTCAAAGGTTTGCCACTTAACGCAGATATGGACCCTTCTTTAAAACGCGTGAACTCTTGTTTTATTTATGTCGCACATAGGCTTCACATAGACTGGAAGTAGTCTCCTGCTGCTTGCTCCATACTATACTGTAGATATCCAGCATGTGCAGAAGTATTTGCGATAAGCGCTATCTCATCTGCGTTGTCTAAATCTGTGGTTTACAGTCTGATTTTTGTCTTTTTTAATGTGAAACCACTTTCTGCAGAGGGATAAATCCCCCCACCAGCAATGAGTGTCCTGGATATGACACGAAACAAGCTGATGGTGAGGTTACAGTGATGCTGGAGCTTTGGGGAATGAGGAGCACCCCTTCACTGCCATTGCTCCCAGGTTCATTCTGATCCGGAATGAGTGTCCTGTATATGACACTAAACAAGCTGATGGTGAGGTTACAGTGATGCTGGAGCTTTGGGGAATGCAGAGCACCCCTTCATTGCCATTGTTCCAAGGTTTACTCTGGCCCGGAATGGTAGCACCTGATAGGGTCCTATCTATAGGTTAAATAGAACTAACTTATGCTAAATTGATTTGTTTAAAATTAAACTGTTTTTGACATCGAAACTGAACTTACACTAAACTGAATGGTTTAATATAGAACTGTTTTAACATTTAGCTGTGTGTAAACAAATATATACTTATACTAAACTAAATTAGCTGAATTCGAACTGTTTGAATAAACTGAATAGCTTGAAATAGAAATGTTTTTGACAAACTGTGAACACATGCTAAACTGAATTGTTTGAAATAGTCTATTTGTTTGAAATAGAGTATTTGCATAAAATGGATTTGGCGTTAAATAACCTACAAAGGTTGATATGCCATAAAATCCAACCAACCAGCCAACAACCAATCATTAAATCCATTGATGTTCGTAGTAAGTAATCTAGGCAGATTATACACATATATGGTGCTAATGTATCTTCTTGCATGACTCCAGTAACAATCTTGAAGAATTCGGTGCCACCATCAGATGAGCGAACCATTGCTTTCATGGTCTTGTGTTATATAGCCATAATCATTATCAATCACAACAGTACTACAAATCCATATTCCGTCAAAAACAGGCAAATACAAATACAACATACAGGCGGGCTCTATTGTTCAGGTACGAACGGATTTATTTTCTTCTAACTTCTGTTCTTCGAGGAGAGAGACACAGTTCTTAAAAGTCTTTCGCATTATTCTATGCTAACACCTACCAATGTTCGGCACATCTTGTGGTGCTTTATATCTCAATTCATCTTCGCTGGTCGGGACCTGCAAAACTTAACCATCGCCGCAACGGTAGAAAACTCAACTCTATGGCAGAGAACTCCATTCTCTGCCCCAATGGCAGAAGCTTAATTGTCTGCCTGTATAGTCCAATCTCAAATCCTCAACTGCCTGGTCGGACCCCAACATCTCAACACCATGGTCGGAACTCAACTGAATCTTTTCCAAAATCTTCCAAATTCTCAGCCCATCTCTTCTGGGCATAACGTCATTCACACTTAAGCCCCATTTCCTGTCTGGGTTTTATTATAACAATGGTGATTGTCATATCCTTTGCGCACGAGCGTAAACTGCACCAATTGACTACACACCTGAACTCTTAACCCGAATAGTTCAAAGCCCAACCAAACTGAATGATGAAATATAATTAATGAAAAATGATTAAAATAAAAAAAATCATTCCTTAATCATATAACACTTGTAAAGCAGCTTTATAACAGTAACAGTTTTTTGGGAAGACTGTATGCTAGAAGTATTTTCTCCACAGTTCCTTTCTGTATGAAATTTAAATACCTTGAATAAATCTACAAACAATACTTTGCCTCGAGATTTTTTAAATGTATTATTTCAATGATTCAATGGATCGTCCGAATTTGTAATTCTGTTGATCGATATCAGCAAAAGCTGTTCCTAAAAATTCTCTCGACCTCAGGTCGGATACGATTAAGAAGCAGGGCATTATAAACATTAATAGCTTTAGCGATACCTTTTTTTTTTTTTTTTTTTTGTGATTCAGTGGTTTCCTTTCTTGAAGAACGAAAGAATACAGCCTTTTGTCTATTTCTTTATTGTGTTTTGTTTATATATAGCGTTGCTTAATCGAAGATGTACGACGTCAAATTTTCTTGTCTTTTTAAAGTGCCATTTGCTGCTTTACACAGCGAGGTATTTTTAACGGCAGCTATGAATTGTTTGAGATTGTGATCTTTACCCGCGAGAAAGTTAAATAAACTCGCTAGAGAGCTACCTATTAGAAAAACGTACAAACTCGGGTCAGGTCACACAACTAATTCATTCTTTGTAGGAAAGAGTTTCTATCGAATTGATTTACCTTGATGGTCATTTTATTACTGACCATCACAATCGTAACAGGCTGTGATTATGATCTGTGTGTTCGTACCGACACACCGTCACGTTTGTTGATATAAGTAAAGGCGCTTTCTAAGCTATTAACAGGAGTTACTAAAAAGACATATAGGCAACACTATCACGGATATATATTTGGCAGGTGCCCGTGATGTAGTCGTTATCGCCGTAGGAAATAGACACGGCGACACGAGTTCAAATCCTGGACGAGACTGATTGCATTTCACATAGTACTAATACCCTTGGGAAAGGTATGAATCCAATTATTCTCCCTCCAGCTTTGGGTAAATAGTAGGACAGACTAGGTTCTTCAGCCTTGGTTAGGCAACTAGTCTAGGAGAAGGACAACTCTGAATTCAAACCTGTTAAACTCCGCTTAAAAATTGACCTTGTGTCATATCCTGCCCGAGCGGAGGGGTTGGTAAATAGTATCACGGATATATATTAAGTTCAAGCGCCCCAAAAGATGGTTTGCAGAATGGACGTCTGAAGCCGGATCAATTCTTCTCGTTATCACCACCTGTATTTTCTTTGGTAGAGAGAAGTGTAAGTTGCTCAGTCCTTATTTTCCAAAAAAACAAGCAGACTCTCGATTCATTTGGAGAAATAAGGTATCCCTCTTAATAGCTGCCGTACAGCCAGCAAACTCCCATCTCTAAAACCATCCAAATAAAACGAACAAAATATGCGCGACAGCTGGAGAAGTAAGGACGAAATCATAAGCAAAGTTCTTCTATAGACCCCTTCACAAACGCGTTCAAGTGTTGGACGACCAACTAGAACTTATCTACAACAGCTCTGTACGGACACAGGATGTTGTCTAGAAGACCTGCCGGAAGTGATGGATGATAGAGACGAATAGCAAGAGAGAGTCAGAGAGAGCCGTGCTAAGCAGTGTGATATGAGAATGACGATGACTTGTCACATTTATGCTATATTTATATATCTCTGTTGATAGTAAAAGTGTAATTGAATTTAACGCGAGAGAGAGAGAGAGAGAGAAAAAGAGAGAGAGAGAGAAAGAGGGGAGGGAGTGTTGAAAATATTTTTCTCGAAGTTTGTCCAAGAACTACGAGGACCATTAAATAGGTTTCCTGACTTTTTTCCTATGGGCACTTTTATTGATAGTAGACACATGAAACTCTAGTCCCCTTCGAACTAATTTCACCCGGCTGCAATGCACTTGTAACTTTTCAGCATCTTCTAGAAGGCCCCATGGAATCCTCTTGTGTGAGCGTGTCACTGACCTTCGTCACAGCCTCTTTCATCTCCTCAATTATCTCATAACGACAGCCTGTGAGCTTAGGGAATAAGGAAAAGTCACAGGGAGCAAGATCTGGACTATAGCTGAGGAACTGTCTTGATGCCCATCTTGGTCAAATTGTCGGTGACAAGGATGGAGTTGCGGACTGGTACATTGTCCTGGTGGAAATGCCACTGACCCGATTTGAAGAGTGCTGGTCTCTTCCCTATGAATATCTTCCTGACCTCCTTTAAAACGTCAACATAATAACCCTAACCCTAACCCTTTGGCCAATCAACTCTAGTGTATTAGCTTCCTTACTCCTCCCACACCTCTCATCATCCCTCACAGACTCCCTACCTTCCTTGAATCTCTTATGCCACTCAAAAATAGGCTTTAGTAGGGTATATTCCAGTTTGTGCTGTAGCTGTTCATTTGAAATCATAAAGATTGGTCAGTCATCTCATAAGATGTATAACAATAACATAGTGAATTTTCAAGAGTCTACGACAATTTTGAATGCATGTACAAAAAAGTCTGGAAAGTAGTGCCTTTTTGACTCAGGAGATCAAACATTATCTGCTTTGAGGTTCAAACTTTATCCGCCTAGAGGTTCAGATATTACATGTTCTGTGGTTCAAACATTATCTGCCTTATGGTTCAAATATTATCTGCTTTGAGGTTCAAATATTATCTGCCTTGATGTTCAAGCATTATGTTTTCTGATGTTCAAACATTATCTGCCTTGATATTCAAGCATTATGTTCTCTGAGGTTCAAACATTATCTGCCTTATGGTTCAAATATTATCTGCTTTCAGGTTCAAATATTATCTGCCTTGATGTTCAAGCATTATGTTCTCTGATGTTCAAACATTATCTGCCTTGATGTTCAAGCATTATGTTCTCTGAGGTTCAAACATTATCTGCCTTATGGTTCAAATATTATCTGCTTTCAGGTTCAAACATTATCTGCCTTGATGTTCAAGCATTATGTTTTCTGATGTTCAAACATTATCTGCCTTGATGTTCAAACATTATGTTCTTTAAAGTTCAAACATTATTTGCTTTGTGGTTCAAACACACTCTAATTATATGACAGTTAAAACCTTTTCTGTCTACATCCAGGTGGGATTTTTATATATGACCAAGATTATTTGTATTTAATCATAAACCTGTTCTTCATTGTAACCCCTCTCCCTATTTTTTGCCAATCCCATTTAACTTCTCATTTCTAATTAACACAAATCTGTTTTTTCTTCCGATCTTTAAGAATGTTCATTTTTTAAAACTTTAATTCGACAAATCACCTTAATCCTATCAGCACAAAAATACTTCGACCTAATTTAACCAGCCCTTATACATAAACTTTAAACGAACCTCCTCGACGGATGACTAGCGAGCTGTCTAGGATTTTTGTCATTCATTTTAAATGTAAGCTAGCGGACCAGTGACTTATTTATTTGTTTGTTGATCCGTAGTTAAGATTCCTTATCTGTTGACTGAATCATTCATTTGTTTATTTTATTCTGACTTTAATTGTTGTTTATAATCACGCCAGTATCGTTTCGATCTCACTTCTTCTGTCCTACATTCTGATGTAAAGTTCTTTGAAGAGTACTGATAAATTGAGAGCCCTTGGTCTGCAGATGTTTAGGGTCAGTCTGGGACTCCTAAAAGTGACGAAGAAATCCGGTCGCAACAAAGGCTCTGCATTACCGATAATCTAATATATGATTGATTTTAACGGCATATCAACCACTCTTTGGTTATTTCATACGTAGACGTAAGGAAATTATTTAATGCCAAATCCTCTTTATACATATATATTAAATATATATGATTTGGTTGGGTTGGGTTTTATGGCATATCAACCATTGTAGGTTATGTAATGCTAAATCCTCTTTATACATATATATTAAATATGTATGATTTGGTTTGGTTTGGTTGCATATTAAGACATATCAACCATTGGAGGTTATTTAATGCCAAATCCTCTTTATACACATATATTAAATATATATAATATAGTTTGGTTTGGTTTATTTTTGTGGTATATCAAACATTGTAGGTTATTTAATGCCAAATTCTTTTTATACTTATATATTAGATATAAATGATTTGGTTTGGTTGGGTTTTATGGCATATCAACCATTGTAGGTTATTTAATGCCAAATCATCTTTATACGTATATATTGAATATATATGATTTGGTTGGGTTGGGTTTTATGGCATATCAACCATTGTAGGTTATTTAATGCCAAATCCTCTTTATACATATATATTAAATATATATGATTTGGTTGGGTTGGGTTTTATGGCATATCAACCATTGTAGGTTATCCAATGCCAAATCCTCTTTATACGTATATATTGAATATATATGATTTGGTTGGGTTGGGTTTTATGGCATATCAACCATTGTAGGTTATTTAATGCCAAATCATCTTTATACATATATATTGAATATATATGATTTGGTTGGGTTGGGTTTTATGGCATATCAACCATTGTAGGTTATTTAATTCCAAATCGTCTTTAGATATATATATTAAACCTTTATGAATTAATTTGGTTAGGTTTTATGGCATATCAACCATTGTTGGTTATTTAATGCCAAATCATCTTTATACATATATATTAAATCTATATGATTTAATTTGGTTATGTTTTATCAAACATTATAGGTTAGTTAATGCTAAATCCATTTTTTACATATAAACAGTTATTTCAACCAATTCAGTTTAACATAAGTACACAGTTTAAATCTCAAAATAGTTCTATTTTAAACAATCTCTTTTATACAAATAAACCGTTCTCTTTCACACAATCCAGTTTAGCATAAGTACACAGTTTAGTTTTCTTTGGCCCATAGATAAAACCCTCTCAGGTGTTGCCACTCCGGGCCAAAGTTGACCTGGGAGTAATGGCAATGAAGGGATACTGTGCTTCCCCTCAAATCTCCAGCATTACTGGAGCCACACTATCCGATTGTTTTTCTGTCATATGTAGGACACTCGCTGGTGGAGTCTAACCCCTCTGCAGAGAAACCACCGATGTGTCCTACAGCCCAGGCCGACTGGGCAAAGTTGATTTGGGTTCTCTGCTGTCAGTGTCTCCATAAAATTCACTAAAATTTATAACGAATGTGACCAGCGTTTGCTTGCTTTATCAGATATGAAAACGTTCCGAAAATGTTCTTTAATAAAAGTTGAATAAATTGTTATGGTAACACAAATACGATGAACTCAAGAAACTTTATTCAGATGTAAAACTGAGTCCGACTGAACTGACACAAAGGCAAGCATATTATGATTCCTAAGTAGAAAGTTCCTCTAAGTGGAGAGAGATAACATCCGACACGGAGCATGATTCTTATCGCTTCATACAACATCATACATATTTGCGAATGGATATTCTATAAGTGTGTATTTCATACGTAGATAGATATACACATGTGCCTGTGTCTTTGTGTATGAATGTGTATGATTACATATCCTATGCATTCTCACCCACGACACACAGACGCATTCTGTCTGTACAAGTCATTCATAAACTCACAAAAAATGGATCAGCTTATAATCCAAAATAAATAATAATAATAATAATAAAGTGTTTAAGTTCTCTTGAAAAAGACTGGCATTAACCAAGAGAATTTTTTCTGACTTTCATTTATTTAAAAAATCACAAATTTGAAGATCCATGGTTTTATGTTTCATTTATTCAGGACACAGAAAAACTTTATCGTAAAACGCCAGAATAAAACAATTTTTCTGATTTAAAAGAACATTTTATTGACCAAAAAGAACATGTTTACTGACTGAATAGTAGAACATGTTTTCTGACTTGATAGCAAAAATGTTTACTGACATAATAATAGGACGTTTTTATTGACCTAAAAGAACATGTTTACTGACATAATAGTAGAACATGTTTATTAACATGACAGAACTTTATATTGACCTAAAAGAACATGTTTCCTGACTTAATAGTAGAACATGTTGACTGACTTCTTAGCAAAACATGTTTACAGACTTGATAGCAAAACATGTTTACTGACATAATAAAAGGACGTTTTTATTGACCTAAAAGAACATGTTTACAGACTTAATAGTAGAACACGTTTACTGACTTAACAGGAAAACATGTTTACTGACATGATAATAGAACGTTTTTATTGATCTAAAAGAACATGTTTACAGAATTGATTGTAGAACATTTTCCTGACTTAATAGTAGAACATGTTTACTGTCATAAGAGAACGTTTTTATTGACCTAAAAGAACATGTTTACAAACTTGATAGTAGTCAGTAAACATGTCCTTTTAGGTCAATAAAAAGCTCTATTATAATAGCAAAACATGTTTACTGACATAATAATAGAATGTTTTTATTGACCTAAGAGAACATGTTTACAGACTTGATAGTAAAACACGTTTATCGACTTAACAGAAATACATGTTTACTGACATAATAATAGAACGTTTTTATTGACGTAAGAGAACATGTTTACAGACTTGATAGTAGAACACGTTTACTGACTTAACGGAAAAACATATTTACTGACATAATAATAGAATGTTTTTATTGACGTAAGAGAACATCTTTACAGATTTGATAGTAGAACACGTTTACTGACTTAATCGTAAAACATGTTTACTGACTTAATATTAGAACGTTTGCTAACTTGATGGTAAAACGTCTTTAGTGACTTAATAGTGAGACATGTTTACTGTCTTTCAAGTGTTAAGGAAAGACTATTTACAAAAATAGAGAAAATGAAGAGGTGATGCCTATTTTTAAGAAAATAGGAAATAAAGGACAGAAAACACTTAATTTTTTTTTCTTGGACGAAAACCAAAGCTAGAAACTCAAAACAAGAGAAAATAACAGAAAGTAGTTCATCACTTCAAAATAATAAGATATTTAAAACATTTGTCTCTTTATTAAAATACGTAAATTTGTTTACGGTTAAATAGTTTTCACTCTGTGTGTTTCTGAAACCAAATTAGTCATTATCAATTCGCTTATTGCGATATTTTGAAAACAGCAACAAACATGGGCTTCATATAAATAAAATCAGCTGATCTAAAGAATTTTTATGACAATCAACAAATAAAATTTCTGATATATATATATATATATATAGCGGTCGTATCGATACTGCTGTATGGATGCACTACTTGGACGCAAACTAAACGGCTGGAGAAGAAGCTAGACGGCAATTACACAAGAATGTTGTGAGCAATATTGATCAAATCCTGGCGGCCAGACCCCACAAGGCACCAACTATACGGCCACATGCCTCCCATCACGAAAACTATCCAAGTTAGACGAACCAGACATGCAGTTCACCGCTGGAGAAGCAGGGACGAGCTCATAAGTGATGTACTCCTATGGACCCCCACATATGGCCGGGCAAAAGCAGGACGACCAGCTCGAACATACATACAGCAGCTATGTAAGGATACGGGGTGTAGCCCTGAAGGCCTGCTAGAGGCGATGAACGATTGGGAGAAGTGGCGCGAGAGGGTCAGGGATATCCGTGCCTGTGGCACGACATGATGATGATGAATATATATTTATTTATTACTATATATATATATATATATATATATATAATTTGATTTGTAAACACATTTTGTTGATTACATTTTAAAACGAACCTGGCTTTTTTTTACACAAAATTAAATGTTTTTAAGTATTTCCATCAACTGCGAATAATCCTATTTACTATTAATCATCTGTTTGCACAAATTCTATTTTGTAAATTCTATTTTGCACACAGTTAAATGGTTCCAAGTATTGCTGTGTATCACTACCAATTCAATTAAATATCAGTCATTTAGTTGCACAAAGTTAAATGGTCAAAGAGTTCTATTTCTAACAGCTCAATTTAATGTAAATCATTTGTTCGCACAGGGTTAATTGTCAAACAGTTCTATTTAAGCCATAGATAGGGCCTTATGAGGCGTTACCACTCTGGGGCAGAGAGGAACTGGGAGCAATGGTAATGAAGGGATACTCCGCATTCCCCAAACCTGCAGAATTACTGGAAACTCACTATCAGATTGTTTTGTGTCATATAGATGACAGTCGTTGGGTGGAATGGGTCTTACCCGAAGGCTCTATTTTCAATAATTACAGTTAGAACACTATAAAACCTATTATTATTTAGGAATGAAAGAAGCGATTTGAATCAATTATACTATAAATCAATTAAAACACTTGGAGATTTTTAACCCTCTGCCGAGATGCTGTCAGTGTATTCTGTAGCACCAACGAACTGGGCTGTTTATAAGCTATCATATTTACCAAACCCTCCGCTCGGGCAGGATATGACACAAGGTCAATTTTAAAGCGGAGTTTAACAGGTTTAAATTCAGTTTTCCTTCTCCTAGACTAGTTGCCTAACCAAGCTGTTTATAAGCTATAGTTACTAATCTTCACTAAAAATGCCTCAAGAGAATGTTTCAAACGTGTACGTATATGTCTCTGTGAGTGTCTGAATTTATGTGTCTGTGTGTGTTTGTGTCTATGTATCTGTGTATGTCAGTGTGTATGTGTCTGTGTGTCTCCAACTCAAAGTCCAATCTTAAGCTCAGTAAAGCTGGTTTGAATTTAGTTTTTTTTTCTCCGAATGTTGTATAGCCGTAATACATCTGCACGTATGCATATACAAATATCTGCGGAACATAATCAAACATAATATACGAACTTCAATGAACGAACGAATACACTTCTTTATAAAAATATAATCTCTCACACTTTATTCTCGAAAGAGTGATGGTTATTGTGTGTAAGAGATGAGTTGGAGACGGGGACAGACTGTTATTTTGACCCAAAGTTCTTCTTGCGATCATAGTAGCACTTCTTCCTCATCTTGGTTGGGTTGCTCAACCGTGGGTCACTGAGGGCCGCAAAGCCCTTAGTCTGCAAGCTGGTCCTCACGCTTCGGCATCCTGTGTCCAACTGACTCGAACCGCCCCAGGCACCTGTTTATAATACTGTCTCACGTCCACCAGCTTCCTCTGTTCTTCCACTTATTTACACTGGTGCATCTCTTGATTGACGGCTCGGTCGAGGGTCAATATATAACGCGAGATTGGTTGTCTAATGAAGACGAAAGAGCTGAGTCTACCCAACTATTCACCCATAGTTGGGATAGAAAAGATGGACGCACACCATTCCCAAGGTCACTAGTACGAAGTAAAAACCCAAGTAGCCACGACTAGGATTTGTCACCGATTCCATTTCCTTCAATGATAACCTTTTCGCAAAGAGCGCGTGTTTGTGGGCATATGTGCTCGTACATATGCATACAATAGCATGGCAAACTTAAATGTACGTGTAACATATTGACCAGCCGTCACTCAAGGAACAAGTGCATCCGGACGAAGATATCAGGGTATAACCTTGACTGTGGACGGGTTGAATTGGGGGCAGATGCGACGCTCACAGGAAACAGGTGGATGTCAAACAATGATATAACCCGGTACGACAGGACGTTCAGTTAGTTTGGAGTCAGTTAGCTGGAGATAAGATGCTGTAGAGAGAACCAGCGCCCAGAGAGGGCTATGGGCGCTCAGGACCAGCAGAACGAGAAAGAAGTGCTGCTAAAGACAAAGGAACTGGGGGTCAATATGTTGCAATTTGTTCAGTCTCCAACTCACCTCTCACACATAACCCTTTTGTAACCCTTTCGCAACCATTTCGAATAAAGTGTGAGAGGTATATTTTTCTAAAGAAGTGTGTTCGTTCGTCATTATTGTGTTGACTATACTTCCGCGTGTATATGTGTATAGTTGTATATATTTGTGATTATGCAACATACGGACGTAGGTTTAAGCAGGTGAATTGCTTAATATTCCATAAGAGAGCCATAGACTTCTATGGGCGAAAGTCTGGAGGGATAATTATATATAATTAGAAAAGTATTTGTTTCGTATTGTTCGGCTAAAAAGTTAACGTTGCTTCTATTGCGCAAAAATTCGCTTTTGTGTGTTTTGTGCGCTGATCTTTGCATTTAAATGATTGTGTATGAGAAAATATTCTTATTTTATATGTTTGTTTGTGCGTGCATGAGTGTTTGGTAAAGTGTGTGTGTGTGTGTGTGTGTGTGTGTGTGTGTGTGTGTGTGTGTGTGTGTGTGTGTGTGTGTGTATGTGTTATAGATAGAAAAGTTGAAAGCGAAAGTTGGGCAAGCGTTAGTGGATATGATTGTTAGCTCACGTCTTGATAACTGATGCTTTACATATTGAGGAACCCCAAAGTTATATTAACTTAAACAACACGGTAAATTTTGTTTTCATTTTTTTTTACCGTATTTATTTCTTTGTTTCTTTGTTTTTTTCAATTTTTTTCGTTTTTGTTTTTTTTTATTTATTTATTTTTGTTTTGTTTTTTTTTTTCTTTTTCAATCTGCAGCTTTAAAACAATCAATGCCGACTATAGGCGACTAGCAAGAATAATGCGATGCAACATTATAGACATTATTTCTTTTTATTTTCGTTTTGCGACTGTCTTCAATTTTTTTTTTTTTCTTTTTCTTTTCTGCTTTGTTTTGTTTGGAGATGATGAAATACTCTTTTTGCTAAAACACAAAAATCGAATCGATCTTGGCCGACTTAAGCGCCAGCTCCAAGACAAAACATTACTGAAAACAAAATATCGCTTGGAAAAAAATCATGAGATTTTAGTCTTGATTTCGTTTTTTTTTCTATAAATTGAGCGCTTTGTATGTTTCATTTTTTTTTTTTTTTTTTTTAAATGTGCTTGTTGTTATCTTCTCGTTAGAATATTCAAATCAAATCCATTTAAAACTAGAAGAATAAAAAAAAAATACACTATTGAATACAAATCCTCGCTAAGGTCATCACATTCTTTCTAGCCTACTTGAATTTACTTCATTTCATTACATATACTGTTCAAGGATACATGCAATAGCTTCTCAATAGGGAATATTCGAGTTCTAACTGCCGCAGAATTTAGCGATACTGACCAAAGAAAAGGTTCTACTTCGACACTAATCAGATTTGCTGTTTAATCCTTGAGATTTATCTAAAAAATTTAATCTAAACTAAAATTTTAATAGTATTACATACAGTGTTTAAAAAATATTAACATTCTGGGGGGATTTCTATCATTCAGGGTTTTCGGACTCGCCAACGGTTCTGGAGACCGGGGTTCGATCCCAGGTTGAGTCATACCAAAGACTCAAAAAATGGTACTTGATACCGCATTGCTTAGCATTCAGCACTATAAAGTGAGGATCAAGGGTGACCAGTCCAGGGAATGGAGTAACGCCCTCCCCTACACCTCGGTGTAGTAGCTATTGAAAAGGGAGCCTTTTGGTCACCATCGACTAAGGTCGCCAACCTTACTTACTTTTATTATTATATTCACAACGTTTCAACCGATCTGTCCTCCGGTTTTCTTCGGATGTTTCTTGTCAAAAACGGGAACCTTCACGGAACTTCGAAAACTTAAGCTTCAAACAACAGTCATCTGGAGGTTGCAGGTTCAATCCTGACAGCAGGCGAGTAACAATACAAGCATACTTAACACTTGTACCTGGTTATGGTTCACAGAATCAGAGCAAGCTGGTATTAAAAAATCTCGCAAGATTTGACAGTATTGAAGACAGCATTGATACAACAACTTGAAGACTACATAGAAAAGCGCGGAGAAAGACTGATTACAGCCACCAGAAACAATACAGACAACGCAAGCATCAACAGAACGAAAATAACCAAAAAGCAAAAATGGGAAGAAAAACAACTGTATGGATAGTTTAAACTGCAAACAAGCAAAATTTCACACAAGAACGTGGCTAAGGAATGGAAACATTGGACATGGCTAAAAAAGGGAAGCCTTAAGAAAGAAATTGAGATTTTTCTAATTGCAGCACAAAACAACCCCCACAAGAACCAACCATGTCAAAGTAAGAGTAGATAAGACGTAACAAAATAGCTAATGTAGGTTATGTGGTGATAGAGACGAAACGATCAATCATATAATAAGCGAAAGCAGCAGAGTAGGACAGAAAGAGTATAAGACTAGACATGACTGGTGTTTTATACCTACGATTTATGCAATTCAATGCACGAACGAAACACACTTGTTTATAAAAATATTTCTCATTTTATTCTCGAAAGGGGCCCACAGTTTGTTGTCAGTTGAGAGATAGATGGAGAGATATATACTCAGAGGGGGGACTTCTTCCCATATCTTCTTCCGGGAGCCAGGGGGTGCCAACGCTTACACCCCCTTGCTAGCCGTGTCGTCAGAGAGGCTTCTGATCGGCTGCGTATCCCTGGCTCGACTCCCGATTCTCTGCACCTTTGTCTAAATCTGACCGCGTGGTTATCACGTGGTCTCCTTTCGGTTACACACCTGTTCGACCAGACTGCCCTGACGCACCGTCATCTTCCTGTTTACTAATCACAATGTGACAGCTTGTCAAAGCACACGGGGTCACTAGGAACGAACCGAAAATCCATGTCATATATTATATAACAACTGGGTGGGCAAGGTGATCCACTAGGAGTTATGCAAGAAATCGAAATTTTACAATACAAACAAATGGTATATGCACAACCCAGAATCCGTCCCAGAGATTGGGACGCTCAAACTCCTCAGGGATTTTGAGATACAAACGGGTCACCTAACAGAGAATATGATTGTCAACAACAAAAAGAGAACTTGCAAAATTGTAGGCTTTTCTGTCCCGACTGACCACAAAGTAAACTTTTAAAAAAGAGAAAAGAAGGATAAGTACCTGGACCTTGCTGGGGAATTGAAAAAACTGAGGAACATGAAAATGTCGATGAGACCAATTGTAATTGGAGCGCTCGGCACAGTCACCAAAGAATTGATACAGTGACTGGAGGACTTAGAAATAAGAGGATGAGTGGAGAACATACAAACGACTGCATGGGTGCCTCTAGTGGTGTAATGGTTAGCAAGCTAGACTAGTAAGCCTTTAAGAGTAAGTTCGAGTCTCATTTGGTGCCCCATTTATACGGCCTTGTGCCACATCTAAGTAAAAAAAGCTCAGTAAAATACATCGAAACGACTGCCTTATTAACATCGGCCGGAATACTGAGAAGAGTTCTGGAAACTTGATAAGACTTGCTGTCACTCAAACTCCTGTGAGAAACCATTAGATAACACTGGTGTGAAAAACTCTCAAAAGAGTAAAATAATAATAAAAGTGATAATAATAAGAGTAGTAATAATAATTATAATAATAACTCTGTGGTCGTTTTAAACGACTAATGATCTCACACGAGAAAACCTGAACGTGGCTAAGAAAAGGAAACCTTAAGAGAGAAACAGAATCTCTCCTAATAGCAGCACAAAACAACGCCATAAGAACCAATCATATCAAAGCGAGAATAGATAACACGTTGTTGCGTAGCCATATACACGAATATGGCCATGTGCAAAATAGACATGTAATGTTTATAACGATAGAATATATAAAGAACAGGAATCTCAAAAACACGTAACTACTTCTTGTTCAGGTACGAAACCTTTTTATTAACTTTGAGTTAAAGATTTCGACGTAAGGAGGAGAGACACAATCTTCTATGCTGTCTTATTCATTTGGCCCCCAACTCGAGCGGCCCCCATCGGGCGCACGTTCGCCTCGCACCTGCGAGCTCCAAAATCGATCCTTCTCGTTTGGCGTCTAAAACCCGACTCTCATTTTCTTCAAATTCTCACACAAACTTCCGCGCGCTTCCGGTGCGTGACGTCACCCACACCTTGTCACCCAGTATCGTCTCGGACTGTTATGACATCTGAGTGACTCCTCCATCCGCTCGCGGGCACCCGCGTTAACACCTGCTTCAATCTTACACCCAACCAACCCATGTGCTGAGCCGAAAGGTTCTCAGCCTAACTAAACTCAAAGGCATGAACCGAAATCCCTCGGCTATTTCATAACAACGTAACAAAATAGCAAATGAAGGTTATGTGGTGATAGAGACGAAACCATCAATCATATAAGCGAATGCAGCAAATTAGTACAGAAGGAGTATAAGACTAGACACTACTGGGTGGGCAAGGTACTATTTACCAACCCCTCCGCTCGGGCAGGATATGACACAAGGTCAATTTTTAAGCGGAGTTTAACAGGTTTGAATTCAGAGTTTTCCTTCTCCTAGACTAGTTGCCTCACCAAGGCTGAAGAACCTAGTCCGTCCTACTATTTACCCATAGCTGGAGGGAGAATAAGGGGGTTCATACCTTTCCCAAGGGTATTTGCCCGAAAGTGAACGTAATAGCGCGACTGGAGTACGAACTCGCGTACTACGATTCCGCAGTGCATCGCTTTAACCATTACACCACGTGGGCAAGGTGATCCACTGGGAGATGTGCAAGAAATTTCAATTTGACCCTACCAACAAATGGTATATGCACAACCCAGGACCTGTCCTAGAAAATTAGACACATAAACTCCTATGGGACTTTGACATAAATACGGCTCACCTAATCTTATTGAGAACGGCCTGAATACTGAGAAAAAAAACATCAGCTAAAACTGATGTGAAAAACTCTCAAGGAGTAAATAATGATAATAATAATAATAATAATAATAATAATAATAATAATAATAATAACAATAATAATAATTGCAGTTCCCGCTGACCACAGAGTAAAACTGAAAGAAAGTGAAAAGAAGGGTAAGTACCTGGACCTTGCTTGGGAATTGAAAAAAACTGTGGAACTAGAAAGTGACGATTATATTTATAATAATGGATGCTTTCAGTACAGTTACAAAAAGATTGGTACAAAGACTGCCGGATTTGGAAATAAGAGGACGGGGGGAGACTATCCAATCTACAGCATTACTGAGATCATCCAAAATACTGAGTAGAGTTCTGGAGTCTAGAGGAGACGTTGTCACTCAGACTCCAGTGAAAGACCATCAGCCAATGCGGATGTGAAAAACTCTCAAGGAGTAAAAATAATAAATCTGTGAAAATACGAGTGACCTTTGTAACTGTTGTGGCGGAATAACCTACTAATAGACTCAAACACTCTCCATAATAGCGGAAGACGCAGCAATATGAAGTCAGTCTAGATCCGGAAGCTAACCTCTCCCCCCACGCGGTTATACGAACTAGCTTACCGTCCTATGTTCTAGTAACCATCCTTTGTTCTTGTTAATATATACCTATACTATAACCGCGGTGTTCTGTTCTCTTTGTGACCCCTTCCAGGGTCAAAACAGTAACGGTATCCAAAGTCTTAGAGAAAGGGTTGAGGTTGGCCATAATACTGAGGAGAGTCATGCATATCTGAGGAGACTTGCTGTCACTTAGACTCTTGGGGAAGACCACTAGCTAACGCTGGTTTACAAAGCTCACAAGGAATAGCGCAAAAGAGCAAGAGAAAAAAGTGACCTCTGCATCCTCTAAGAAGTCAACGAAGCATAAAAGAATAGGTTGACTACAAAAAGTCCAGTGATATGGTCCCGCAAACTTGGATAATAGAGTGTCTGAAAAACTATATAAAATATCCGTCAAAATCATAAATTTGATCTCAAATATCAGGAAAAATAGAGAGCGGAATCAAATCTTAGCAGAGATAAAAATCCAACTAGGTATATTCCAGGGAATTTCGATTTCACCATTCATATTCATTATAGCAATGATCCCACTCAACTAGGTATTTAGGAAATGCATGGATGCTACAAACTTGCAAAAATCACTAGAAAAGATTAATCACCTTAAGTATGACTTAAAAATATTCGTCAAAAATGAAAAAAAACTGAAGGTGCTTATACAAATAATACAAATATACAGTTGGGATATAGGAATGGAATTCGACATTGAAAAATGCGCTATACTCATAATGAAAAGTGGGAAAAGAGAAGCCGCAGAAGGAATAGAACAACAGAATCAGGAAACGCATTGGAGTGAATGAAACTTCCTGTACTTGGAACTATTGGAAGTAGACACTATCAAACAAGCGGAGATTAAAGAACAAATAAGATAAGTGTATATTAGAACGAGAAAGCTTTTCAAAACGAAGATCCGTGGCAGAAATATCCTCAAAGGAATAAACACATGGGCAACTTTCCTAGTAAGATACTCAGGACCAATCTTAAGATGGAAAAACTAGTAACTTAGACAAATCGATCAAGACAAGTTGATGACAATGCTCAAAGTTTTATATCCGAACGATGTATTGACGAACAGTATATTTCAAGAAAAGAAGGTAGGGAGGAATTTTTTTTTTTTTTTTTTAGTAAAGACTTATTTTTCAGTAGGATTTTACCTGTTATCTTGATCCAAACCGGCTCAATGCGTGAGAGTGTACTCATACAAGATCTAGAGAAAAGACGACCAAGTGATTTGTTTATCTTTATAATTCGTCGCGATTGGGAGGGAAGTGACGTATGTCGTTTCTCATTGGCCAATTCCATTTTAAAAGCTCAATAGCCGTAGCATTAAAATTTTTTTTTTTTTTTTTTTTTTTTTGCGTACGGTGCAGTTTTGCGTGCTTGGCGAACTTTTTACGGCAGGACCGCCGGCCGAAACAATAGTTTCGGTAGGGTCGCTTGGGAGAACAAGTATGATGTTGGAAGACCCGAAACTTGTAAGGACCCCAAGAACATCACTGACGAGGTGTTTCTGCACACTTTTTTTAAGTGTGTGACGACAAGAAAAGAAAAGGAAATTGAGAATTGAGAAGTTGAATCAATACTAGGACTTGGGGACTACGTTAAAAAGAGCAAAGACAATTACAGTATGAGCAATATAAATACAGACAGAAAAACTAGAAAAATGAGAAAAACAAAAATGGGAAGAAAAACAGCTGTTTGAATATTTCAAGCATCAAACTAGCATGATTGCACATAAGGAGGCATGGACATGGCTACCAAAAGGAAATCTGAAGAGAGAAACTGAATCTCTACAAAACAGCGCCATAAAAACTAATCATGTTTGATCGAATATCGATAATACGCAACAAATTAGCAAGAATAGATTATATGGATAAAAGTATGAAACGATCAATCTCATTATAAGCGAATGCAGCAAATTAGGACAAAAGTACAAGACTAGGCACGACTGGGTGGGAAAGGTGATCTACTGGGAATTGTGCAAGAGATTGATTTTTGATCATACCACCAAATGGTATATATACAAACTAGAGATCGTCCTAGAAAATGAGATTCATAAAATTCTCTGGGATTTTTAGATATAAACACATCACGTAATCGCGACTCGATGACCAGACCTAGTGATTATCATTATAAAGCTGAAAACCTGCCGTCGAGGATTTTGCCATCCAGGCAAATCTCAGTGAAATAAAAGAAAACGAAAAGAGAGAAAAGTACTTGCTGCTGGCCAGAAAACAAAAAAAAAAAACTGCTGCTGCGGAATATGAGTGTAAAGGCGATACCGATTGTAATTGATCTCCAAAGGATTGGAAAGGGGGCTCGAAGGGACAGCAATCGGAGGGAGAAGCGAGACCATCCAAATTACAGCACTGTTGAGATCGGCCAGAATACTGAGAAGAGTTCATGAGACCTGAGGAGACTTGCTGTTGCTCAGACTCCAGTGAAAGACACTCAGTTTAGGCTGGTGTGAAAAACTGGCAAGAAATTATAATAATGTTCAAATAAACCCATTTCAGCCGAATGAAAATTAGTGCCTACAAGTAATTTGGTTGGTTGGTTGGTTGGTTGTATTTAATGGCATATCAATCTCTATAGGTTATTTAATGCCAGAGCCTTTTTACACATATATTATATATATGATTTGTAAACGCATATTTTTAGGTTGGTGATGGTTGGGTTTTATGCCAAGGGTCATTGAGTGTCAAATTCTGATATATATATATATATATATATATATATATGAATATTAATTTTTTTAATATTAATGTTTTTAAATAGTTCCTTCATGCTGTTCGCCTTATAAAACTTTTTGGAATTCTCAAAATAGTAAATATGATTCATTAGTAAGTAAAGTTGTCTCACTTTAATCGAGGGTTACCCGAAAACTCCTTTTTCGATAGCTACTACACCAAGGTGTAGAGAAGAGCGCTACTCCTTTCCCTGGATTGCCCCACTTTACCCTTGATCCGTACCTTATAATGCTGAGTGTAAAGCAAGGAGGCATCAAGTACCATTTTGAAAGTCTTTGGTATGACTCGACCTGGGATTGAACCCAGGTCTTCCGGAGCATTGGTGAACACTCTACCCACTAGGCTAATGAACCGGTTGTTAAGTTGGCGACCACAGGTGATGGTGACCCGAAAGCTCCCTTTTCGATAGCTACAACACCAAAGCGTAGGGGAGGGCACTACTCCATTCCCTGGATTTCTCCACTTTACCCTTGATCCGTACCTTATAATGCTAAGTGTTAAGCAAGGAGGCATCAAGTACCATTTTGAAAGTCTGTGGTTTGACTCGACCCGGGATTGAACCCAGGTCTTCCGGACCATTGGCGAACACTCTAATCATTATGCCAATGCCCAGTTTGATATGATTCATACTGAGACAAAAGAGTTTGGTTTGGTTTGATTTGGTTTTATGGCATAACAACAATTATAGGTTATTTAATGCCAAATCCCTTTAATGTATATATATTAAATATATTATTTCTAAACAAATTTTGTAGATAACATTTTTAGACAAACCTGAGCTTATTTTTTACACATAGACAAATGGTATCACTCATTTCTATCAAAAACAATTAATTCTATTTACGAGCTGTATACGATAAGTTTCCAGACTTTTTTCGTATGGGCATTTAAAATTGTTGTTGACTCTTGAAAATTTAGTATGTTATTGCTATACATCTTATGGAATGGCTGACAATTTATTATGATTTCAGGTTCAAATCAACAGCTACAGGATCAATTGGAATACAACCTACTAATGCCTGATTGTCATAGCTGGTGAATTTCAAAAATGCAATCTGGACACTTTAGAAGAACGATATGCAATAAAATTCTGTTTTAAACTTGGAAAAAATGATGACACAGAAACGTATGGAATTCTTCAGACTGCTTTTCGACCATCTTGCATGAATCGAGCATCAGTTTCTGAGTGGCATAAGATATTCGAGGAAGGCAGGGAGTCTGTGAGGGATGATGAGAGGTATGGGAGGAGTAAGGAAGTCAATAGACCAGAGTTGATTGGCCAAAGGGTTAGGGTTAGGGTTACTATGTTGAGGTTTTAAGGGAGTTCAGGAAGAGATTCCGTCAGAAGAAGCCAACACTCTTCAAATCGGTTCAGTGGCATTTCCACCAGGACAATGCACAAGTCCACAACTCTATCCTTGTCACTGACTATTTGACCAAGATGGGCATCAAGACAGTTCCTCAACCTCCCTATAGTCCAGACCTTGCTCCCTGTGACTTTTGCTTATTCCCTAAGCTCAGAGGCTGTCGTTATGAGACAATTGAGGAGATGAAAGAGGCTGTGACGAAGGTCATTGACACGATCACACAATAGGACTTCCATGTGGCCTTCCAGGAGTTGTTGGAACGGTACAACTGCATTGCAGCTGGAGAAGATTACTTCGAAGCGGACTAAAGTGTGTACAATCAATAAAAGTGCCCATACGAAAAAAGTCTGGAAACTTATCGTATGCACCTCTTACAATTAATCATTCGTTTGCACACTGTTAAAGGGTTCCAACTATTGTTATGTATTACTAATAATTCAATTAAACATCAGTCATTTTTTTCGAGACAGTTAAATGATAAAACTGTTCTATTCCAAGCAATTCATCTTTGCATAACTGTTTGCAGTCAATTTAAATGTCAAAGTATACAGTTTAAATGTCAAACCCTTTCTTTGTTTAATGCATATCAACCGTTGTAGGTTATTTAATGCCAAAGCCATTCTTCTAGAAGAACAGTAGTGGTACTATTTAACCCATAGCTGGGAGGATAAGGGGGTTCATACCTTTACCAAGGGTATTTGCCCGAAAATGAATGTAATAGCGCGACTGGAGTACGAACTTGCGTACTACGATTCCGCAGTCCATCTCTTTAACCATTACACCACAAGGACACCTCCCGTTCTATTGGACCCATAGATAGAACCCTAACAAGTGCTACCATTCCGGGCCAGAGTGGACATGGGAGCAATGATAATGAATGGATACTCTGCATTCCTCAAAGCTCCAGAATTACTGGAGCCTCACCATCAGATTGTTTAGTGTCATATCCAAGACACTCGTTGAGAGAGTCTTACCCCTCTGTAGAGATACATTCGGCGTGTTCTACAGCCTCAGCTGACTGTGTCACTCGTTGGGAGAGTCTTACCCCTTTGCAGAGATGCAGTCGGTGTATTCTGCAGTAAATTGAACTCACTCTGAGATTGATAAGTAAAATTGTAGTAGTCTGCTCCCAAAATAAAATTGAAACAAATGTGATCTCTCCCAGAAAGTATATCCAAGCGATTCCAGTGGAGCACTTTGTTTTATCCCAACAAAACCGTAAAGTTTCCTGAATCAAAGAAAAAAGTTGAATATGATTTACGTATCTTGTGAATGTCAGCTATGTTGGATACAGCACACGTATCAGGAAAAGTCTTGTCTGGTCAGGTTCTTTGTGACTTGACAGATCATGATACGACCAGTTCGATCGAAACCCGACGATTCTGAGAGAGAGGGGAAAATAATCTACTTATGTATAAAATATAATGATGCTTTATACATATATATTTATTAGTCACGTAACCTGGTCTCCGAATAGAGTAATGGGAAATTCCATTGTTATAGTAACACAATGAATTGCTCGACTTACAAAAAATATATAGTTATGTATGTAGTTTATTTTCTGAAATATATAATTTCATAGAAAGTCAAATATACCAATGATTTTGTCATGTCTAATAACTTACTAGACAACACTACTTTGCACCTGCTCTCTCTCTCTCTCTCTCTCTCTCTCTCTCTCTCTCTCTCTCTCTTTGCCCTGTCGGCTGGGGCTGTAGAATACACTGACTACTTCTTTACAGAGGGGTAAGACTCCCCCATCGAGTGTTCTGTATACGACACTAAACAATCTGATGATAAGGTTCCAGTAATGCTGGATCTTTGAGGAAAGCAGAGTACCTCTTCATTGTCTTCGCTCTCAGGTCTACTCTGGCCCGGAGTGGTAGCACCTGAATGGGTCTTATCTATGGGTCAAACAGATCTAAACTGTGTCCTTATGCTAAATTGAATGGCTCGAAATAGGACTGTTTTTGACATTTAAACTGCGTACTTATGCTAAACTGAATTATCTGAAATGGAACAGATTTTGTATGCTAAACTGAATTATTTGAAATAGAACTGTTTTTATGTTTAAAAATTGGTTTAGCATTAATAACTTACAATAGGTGAGATACGATAAAATCAAACTAAACCAACCCCTCTCTCTCTCTCTATATATATATATATATATATACATGTGTGTGTGTGTCTTTCTCTCTATACTTTTCTCTCTCACCTCCCTCTCTTTCCCTCTTTCTCTCTCTCTCTCTCTTTCCTTTTCTCTCTAAATTTTTTTCTCTCTCTCTCTCCCTCTCTCTCTCTCTACATATATATATATATATATATATATATACACGTGTGTGTGTCTTTCTCTCTATACTTTTCTCTCTCTCTCTCTCTCTCTGCATATATATATATATATATATATATATATATATATGCGTGTGTGTCTCTCACTCTTTCTCCTTTTCTCTCTAAACTTTCTTCTCTCTCTCCCTCCCTCCTCTCTCTCTCACTCTCTATCAATCTGTCTATCAATCTGTCTGTCTCTGAGTATAATGCTAACAGTAAGATTATATGGTATTTTGAAATTTGAACTTATCAACCAAATCCCAGAGCCGATAGGGACGGATAACAAGTGTGAGTCTAAGGAATCCGTGTTATCGGAGCGTCTTGATGAAGATGATGATGATGACGAAGATGAGGATTGAATGGGAACTACAAATTTGTCAAAACTTGTTTCCTACAAACAATTTCATCATCTTCCTCCTCAGCAGTATATTTAATGATAGTGAGATGTTTTTATGCATGTTCCTAATTTGGCAATCACATTATTGTACAGTGTCCTTATAAGCCAAATAATAATCAATCAACACGGACTTAATTAACAATTAATTGACAAACACTTTGCTTTTTATAGTTTTACAAAATAAATGGCTTCTTATTTCCCCCAAAAAATATTCTTGTAAATATTTGGTAATTTGCTTAAAGCATTGCACAAATTATTTCATTTTATAGTATTGAATTAATTTAGCTATTGCAATGCGAAATAATAATTATTTGAGTCTAATAAATTTCAAAGTAAAACTTTATTGCTAGAGACTTTTTTTTATCAATGAACACGTTATTGGAGGTTCAAATTTTTTTGAACGTGATAAACATGGTGTCACGTGGGGTATTAGAATGCCATGTCGGGTGTTGCAACCATGGAATAGACGTGACTCCAGTTGTCCTGATCAATTTTATTTTATTTTCTAAACCTAAATATGTATTTAAAATATGCATGTTAATTAATGATATCATCATCATCATGTCGTGCCGCCAGCACGGATATCCTTGACCATCTCTCGCCACTTCTCCCTATCATTCATCGCCTCCGGCAGGTCTTCTGGGTTACATCCCGTGTCCTCACATAGCTGCTGTATGTAAGTTCGGGCTGGTCGTCCTGCTTTTGCTTGGCCATATGTGGGGGTCCATAGGAGTACGTCACTTACGAGCTCGTCCTTGCTTCTCCAGCAGTGCCCGGCGTGTCTGGCTCGTCTAACCTGTATAGTTTTCGTGATGGGAGGCAGGTGGCCGTACAATTGGCGTCTCGTGGGGTGTTGTCGCCAGAACTTGTTCAATATTGCTCTCAACATTCTTGTGTAGTTGCCGTCAAGTTTCTTCTCTAGCCGTTTAGTTAGCGTCCATGTAGTGCATCCATATAGCAGTATCGATACAACCGCTGCCTGGAAGAAACTGCGCTTCATTTCATCGTTCAGGTCTGATTTCCATATGATTGAGAGCCTATCTATAGCCGTCCATGCTTTCGTCAGTCGTGTGTCGATGTCGTTTTCGGTTGATGAGACGCTACTTCCTAGGTAGGTGAATTTGTCCACTAGCCTCAGAGAGGCTCCGTCTAGAGTGGTAATGTTGCCCGTTTGATTAACAGGCAACAATTAATGATATATTCACTATTTAATTCTAACCTACAGTTAATCTGGGGGTGTAACTTGGCTATTAATGAAGCTTCCTTATTTTGAACCTTCAACATCGTGTTCATTTATTTTTAAAAAAATCTGACTATGAAATTTGACTTTGAAATTAATTAGACTCAAATAATTATTACGCGTTGCAATAGACCTCTAATTAATTCAATACAATAAATTAAAATTCGTATGAATTCTTTTAACATATACCATGTGATATAAAAAAATCTATACACATTTAAATTGACAGTAAAAATTCAACAACATGAATTAAAACTAAGATTAGATATTATATCCAGTATCCAAAACTATTTGACAAATCAAAGGAAAATTATTATTTACGTAGTGCCTTCAATAAATTTCCAGACTTTCTTTTGAACAGCATTATAGATGAAGACAATAGTCCGAAAACACATTTTGTACAGGCATTTAGAATAGACTCTTGAAAATTAACAATATTATTGCTATACATCTTATGAGATGTCTGACCAATTTTTATGATTTCAGGTTCAAAGGAACAGCTACAGTAGTAATTAGAATACACCCTACTAAAGCCTGATTGTCATAGCTGGTGAATTTCACACACTCACACGAGGACTTCCATGAGGCCTAACAGAAGTTGTTGGAACGGTACAACAAGTGCATTGCAGTCGGAGGAGATTACTTCGAAGGAGAATAGATTTCCATGTGTGTACTATCAATAAAAGTGCCCATACGAAAAAAGTCTGGAAACTTATTTAATGATCCTCTTACATCTAATGAAAAACCCTGAACATTTTTTCGTGTTCGAGCCAGAACCCACATTTTTATTATAAATTTGTGCTTCGAAAAAATTTACGGCCACACCAACGATTGTGTAGAACCTGAAGATAATATGACATAGGAGAGATGTGAATAAAGTGAAAAGACGAGTAAAAGCTCAAAGCTTAAAACCTGATTTATTTTAATTATCTTGCAAGACGAACCGAAAGTTTGAATTAACTTAGATATCATCTATCTTCCTCTGTTGTATTGGTCACTTACAAATCTTCTAATCGAACCAATTAGAAAGAATGGAGTATTCGTGTCCTTTCAGTTTGAAATTGATTTATCATCTATCTTCTCATATCTCGAATTCGACATTTGACAATCTATTTGTTCCAAAGACATAAAAGAAATAGTTTAAAACTTTAGTTCAAATTGTTTCATTTATTCACGTCACCGATTCATATAGTATATATTCAAATGTGTGTTAAATCAAATGACTAAAAAAACAAAATTTGTGTTCATATTCAAATAAATATCTAAAACTTCTCCGATAGATCATTAACGCCTGATTAATGAAATTTAAAAGAAAAGACCAATTTTATAATAAAAATAAAAGTTTGGTTTGGTTTGGTTTCTTTTTTTAATAACATATCAACCTTCTAGCAAAAACAAAGACATGGTCCGGGAGACCGGAGTTCAATCGCCGATTGATATTTGTCTCTGCCTCCCACCAGACAGGACTTTACACAAGGTAAATGACCCGAAGGTCGATTATACTGGGGATTTAAGGGAGGGGAAGGTCAGACACGAGCTGAGGCTAAAGCTCTGCGGGACTATGCTGCTCATCGGCCCACTTAGTGCAATCTGGGTCCAGGCACGTATGCCAGATTATAGCTTAAACTCGACAGCAAGGTCCAGTACTATTCAAGGGTGATGAAGGTGTCAGGGAGTCTGTAAGGGATGATGAGAGGTGTAGGAGGAGTAAGGAAATCATTACACCAGAGTTGATTGGCCAAAGGGTTAGGGTTAGGGTTACTATGTTGAGGTTTTAAGGGAGTTCAGGAAGAAATTCCAAGGGAAGAGGCTAGCACTTTTCAAATCGGGTCAGTGGCACTTCCACCAGGACAATGCACCAGTCCACAACTCCCTCCTTGACACAGAATATTTGACCAAGATGGGCAACAAGACAGTTCCCACCTTCCCTGTAGTCCAGATCTTGCTCCATGTGACTTTTGGTTATTCTCTAAGCTAAGAGGCTGTGGTTATGAGACAATTGAGGAGATGAAAGAGGCTGTGACGGAGGTCATTGACACGCTCACACAAGAGGACATCCATGAAGCCTTCCAGAAGTTGTTGGAACGGTACAACGTGCGTTGCAGACGGAGGAGATTACTTCGAAGGGGACTAGAGTTTCATGTGTGTACTATCAATAAAAGTGCCCAGACGAAAAAAGTCTGGAGACTTATTTAATGATCCTCGTACATTCTTACGAGATAAGATTTAGTCCAGTGCTTTAAAGTTCAAAAAGGCTGAATGACACCGAACAAAGGTTGCCATAAAATCTTTCCAAGATCCTTTGTTAAACCAAATCAAAATTCGATCCTCTCAACGAGCATTTATTTCTGTAATTTACAAGTGCCAGTTTTCAGAAACATACTTTGGTCAAAGCCATTAGTAATTCTATCAGTGGGTTCGCAATTTGAAACTTAGCGAGAGTGACAATTTTACTTTGGCACCAAACCATATTTGTGGAAGATAAAACTAAATGACTTGCGGGACATTATATATATATATATATATATATATATACAGAAAGAGAGAGAAAAGTGTGTGACAGAGAGAGAGAGAAAGAGAGAGAGAGTGATGGGGGTAAAGTGACTTCTTTATAATCCCACACGAGAAAAATAAGAAACTATAAGAGAGTCGAACATTATTTCATTTATTATCCAAGATTAAAATATAGTTTGGTTTGGTTGAGTTTTATGGCATATCAAACATTGTTGGATATTTAATGCCAAATCCTCTTTATACATATATATTGAATATATATGATTTTGTTTGGTTGATTTTTATGGCATATCAACCATTGTTGGTTATTTAATGCCAAATCCTTTTTATACATATAAATTGAATATATATGATTTTGTTTGGTTGATTTTTATGGCATATCAACCATTGTTGGTTATTTAATTCCAAATCCTCTTTATACATATATATTAAATATATATGATTTAGTTGGGTTGGGTTTTATGGCATATCAACCATTGTAGGGTATTTAATGCCAAATCCTCTTTATACATATATATTGAATATATATGATTTGGTTTGGTTAAGGTTTATGACATATCAACTATTGTTGGATATTTAATGCCAGATCCTCTTTATACATATATATTAAATATGAAGAAACCAGAAAAACAGAATAATCCAAATAGGTGAATTTATGGAAATGTAAATTCGACGTTAAACGTTTCGGCTTCAAAAACCATCATCAGGTCTTTGATACCAGGAAAATTGTTCACACAACGATGGATGCGTGTCGAAATAACCGGAACAAATAAAATGTATACAAAGAAAAGATACAAACGTGCCCATAGCGTTCTTAATTCAAAAGTATTAAGTGCGTGTTTAGACCCATATTTACTTTATTTTATTAATTATATATGATTTGGTTAGATTTGGTTTTATGGCATATCAACCATTGTAGGGTATTTAATGCCAAATCCTCTTTATTCATATATATCCAATATATATGATTTGGTTTAGTTTTTTATGGCATATCAACCATTGTTAATGAGCCTGGGAGCAATGGCCATGAAGGGGTACTCATTCCCCCAAGCTCCAGTATTACTTGAGCCTCACTAACAGATCGTTTAGTGTCATGTCTAGGATACTCTTTGTGGGAATCTTACCCCTCTGCGAGATGCAATCGGTGTACTCTCCAAACCCAGCCGACGATGCAAGGTAGTTTTCTCATATCAAGGACACTCGTAGTAGGGGTCTTACCCCTGTGCAATGGTGCAGTTGGTGTATTCTACATCCCCAGCAGACTGGGCTAGATGGTTTTGTATCATATCAAGGACACTCGTTGTTGGTCTTACTCCTGTGCAAAAACGCGGTCGGTGTAGTCTATTTCCTGCTGACTTGGCTGAAAGTTAAAATATGATAGTTCAATATTTCTCGATCGATGACATTATCAACTTTGTTCAAAAATCGCTTTGGGTAGCATAATTAAAACTATGTCAGTATTTATTAAGGTATTCCTTGATTCTCATTTGTAAAATTGAACAACATTTTTCTAACATATTGTGAGTTTTATGAGTGGTAAAAATGGAACCAAGACACAAGAAATAAGTGCAGTGTATGGAAAACGTATTCTGAATCATCAGATATGATCTGAAAACCTGAACGATGCTTCACAGTAGAATTTTAACATTTGATAACAGCTTAGAAATCAACAGACACTGGAGATAGTCAACATATTCAAAATAAAAGGCTTTGTCCTCCAGCTCCGGCTAAGCCACCTTTGGGTGGTGAAAGTTCAATGACAAGCATAGCATGAGATATTCGGGTTTAACGAAGCTATGACCGGCTAGTTCACCTGGCATACGCTCCGGGAGTCTTGGCAAAGACTAGCATAGTTCATGCTGCATACAGTAATACTATGAACAGCATTGTCCTGCAGCGCACGAGTCTCGGTTCGTGTGCAACCTCATCCTCTCAAAACCCTCACTATAAAATGACCTTGTATCACATCTTGTCTTGTGGGTGACAAGACAAATACAATTTCTCCATAAATAAAGCGAAAAATGTTCCGCTTTTTCTACGGATGAAAAAATGAATACTTTATAGCGTAGAACTCAAAATATGGCGAAACAAGTAAAGTCTATCACTAAAAACCTTATCATATGCCGGTCTTCATTCAGAGAAGATGGTCTTATGTATATGGTTGTACTGAACCGAACTTATCCCCAATAAGCAATTATCGGAGAACCAATTCAAGTAAGTATTAATTCGGTTTCTTAATACTTAAAGGTATCCTAAACAAGACCAACAGGACACTTTATCTAAAGCATTATTAAATAAATGAATGGTGAGAAGGTAACAAAATAGTGTAATATAATGGCGGGTGGATTTTGTTTTACATATCTTGCCTTTCGGTTTAGTTAGGCTGAGAACTTTCGCTTAGCGTATGGGTTAGTTAGGTGCAACATTAACGCAGGTGTTCACGCGCGTGCGGGGAGGAAGCGTCATTCACAGATGTCAAAATAAAATTCCCAGATAGGAAATGAAACTAGGGAGGTGAATGACGTCATGCCCGGAAGCGTGGGCTGAGGATTTTGGGATTTGAGAAAAAGGAGAGTCGAGTTCCTGCTTCGGAGGAAGAAGGTTGACTTTTGGGGCTCGCCGAGACCAGACCAGTAGTTTGCGGCTGGGTGCCGCACGTGGTTGGGGGGCAGATGGAAAAGTCAGCACAGAAATATTGTCTCTCTCTCCTCTTGTCGAATTACCTTTAACTCAAAGGTAATAAAAAGTTTCGTACCGGAACCAATTTCGTGTTTTTAGATTCCCTATTTCTCACATCCGTATCATGGGTATGTTACAATATTATTACTAAAGGACAACAATGCAGAAAACCAAACTAAAACAGAGTACGGGGATCATTAAATAAGTTTCCAGATTTTATTCGTAAGGGCCTTTTATTGATAGTACACACTTGAAGAGCTAGTCCCCTTCGAAGTAATATCCTCCGGCTGCAATGCACGTTGTACCGTTCCAACAACTTATGCAAGGCCCCATGGAAGTCCTCTTGTGTGAGCGTGTCAATGACCTTCCTCACAGCCTCTTTCATCTCCTCAATTGTCTCATAACGACAGCCTCGGAGCTTAGAGAATAACCAAAAGTCACAGAGAGCAAGATCTGGACTACAGGAAGGCTGAGGAACTGTGTTGATGCCCATCTTGGTCAAATAGTCTGTGACAAGGATGGAGTTGTGGACTGGTGCATTGTCCTGGTGGAAATGTCACTGACCCGATTTGAAGAGTTCTGGCTTCTTCCGATGGAATCTCTTCCTAAACTCTCTTAAAACCTCAACATAGTAACCCTAACCCTAACCCTTTGGCCAATCAACTCTGGTGTATTGACTTCCTTACTCCTTCCACACCTCTCATCATCCCTCACAGACCCCCTGCCTTCCTTGAATCTCTTATGCCACTCAAAAACTCATGCTCGATTCATGCAAGATGGTCGAAAAGCAGTCGGAAGCATTTCATACGTTTCTGTGGCATCATTTTTCCAAGTTTATAACAGAATTTTATTGCATATCGTTCTTCTAAAGTGTCCTCACGTCCAGATTGCATTTTTGAAATTCACCAGCCATGACAATTAGGCTTTAGTAGGGTGTATTCCAGCTCTAGCTGTTCATTTAAACCTGAAATCATAAAAATTGGTCAGACATCTCATAAGATGTATAGCAATAACATAGTTAATTTTCAAGAGTCTATTCTAAATGCCTGTACAAAAAGTGTTTTCGGATTATTGTCTTCATCTTTAACGTTATTTCCAAAACGTTTTGGTCGATATGTCCTCCGGCCTTCTTCAGGTATTTGTCGAACTCAGGAACCTACACGGAACTTCGAAATAAGTCGTATATTAAATCCACGGGGGTCACCTGTTCTGATTTCGTTAGCTATAAACGGGTACAAGTGTTAAGTATTTTTGTTCGTCTGCTGTCAGGATTGAACCTGCAACCTCCAAATGATTGTCTCCTTCGAAGCTAGGGGAAACAACGCCTATAACTGTTACGCTATGTGTCTAGCAGCCTAAACGTTGTGCAAATAATAATAATAAAGATGAATACAATAGTCCGAAAACCCTTAATGATAAAAATCATCAAGCTTCGTCTCAGAAATTTAGACAACTAACATTTCTTCTGAATTTGAAATTGAGTCCAGAGTCTAAAATAAGACATTAACACTGGACTTAGAATGAAAATTAGTTTTTTTTATTTATTGCAGACTTTTTGTCCTCATCTTGGTAGTTTTTTTGTGTTGTTTCTTCTTTCACTACGTTTCGGCCAAATTTCACCTCAGGCCTTCTTCAGGTGATTTACCGCGACCTCGGATAGGAATGCTGAGTCTTGTAACCGTATCCCCGGTAATTACTGCCTTCCATAGTTGTTGTCTATCTCACCACGTTTTTGACCAAGTACACCTCTGGCCGGCTTGGGTAGGATTTGAAACCGCTATCTTCTGACAATGCTCACCTGGAACCGTAGAGACTCAACGCCTCTATCCGCTGCGCCACGGGCCCCGAAGGGCGATCAAGGGTGGATTTTTTTTGGTCTTATAAATCCTTATCTGGTCTTCCAGAGTCGGGTCCGTACCGAATTTTTGTAATTGTCTTTAATTGAAATCATTTTGAGATGAGGTTTCTTAATCTGAGAATTAATTTTTTTTATTTATTGCAGACTTTTTTTCCTCATCTTGGTAGTTTTTGTGTTGTTTCTTCTTTCACTACGTTTCGGCCAAATTTCACCTCGGGCCTTAATTACTGGGGATACGATTACAAGATTCAGCATTCCTATCCGAGGTCACGGTAAATCACCTGAAGAAGGCCAAAGGTGAAATTTGGCCGAAACGTAGGGAAAGAAGAAACAACACAAAAAACTACCAAGATGAGGAAAAAAGGTCCGCAATAAATAAAAAAAATTAATTCTCAGATTAAGAAACCTCATCTCAAAATGATTCCAATTAAAGACAATTACATGGACTTAAAATATTCAAGATTTTATATGAGAAGAAAATTTTCATGAGAAAATTTAATCCACAGTTTCGATGTTTTAGGATTAAAAAATGGTTGGAATGGAATGTAGATCTAGTGTGGGGAAAATTAAGAAAGAATAGACGCAGCTCATTTATGACAATAAACTGATTTCTTACAGGACATTCTTGAATAGCTGGAACCAATGAATGCAACTCAGATATTTTCTGAATTTCTTTGATGAAAAGGTTTCTTTAGCAAACGCGTCAAACAGATTCCCTAAAATAGGAAGAGAATTCAAATATCACCAAAAGTAGCTCTTTTAACAATCGTGAAATATAAAATCTGTCTGAGCTTTGCGATGAAAAGCTACAAAAATATACAGAAAAATAAGCTCATCTGAAATTATGAATGAAAATTCTTCATATAATGATTTTTAAAGAAATTGTTGAAAATAGACAGCATTTATATATAAGTTTGGTTTATACACAATTATATTCATTTAACATGTGCGCTCTAAAAACACACATCTTTATGACATGGGATAGAAATCCTATACACGTGTGTACGACTACACATTCACTCATCGACTTAGAAGCTGAAACATTTATGCACGCTGTTCTTTTATTCTTCAGAGGCATAAAAGTTGCATTTACGCACATATACCTTCATTTATTTGTTGGTTTGTTTGATTTTTGGCGCAGTAGGGGATCGATAGCACATTAACCATTGGAGGTTATTTCATGCAAAATCTTCTTTATATATTAAGTATATTTGATTTGGTTTTGCAGGGTTTTATGGCATATCAACAATTGGAGGTTATTTCATGCAAAAACTTCTTTATAGATATATATTAAGTATATTTGATTTGGTTTTGCAGGGTTTTATGGCATATCAACCATTGGAGGTTATTTCATGCAAAAACTTCTTTATACATATATATTAAGTATATTTGATTTGGTTTTGCAGGGTTTTATGGCATATCAACCATTGGAGGTTATTTAATGCAAAATCTTCTTTATACATATATATTAAGTATATTTGATTTGGTTTTGCAGGGTTTTATGGCATATCAACCATTGGAGGTTATTTAATGCAAAATCTTCTTTATACATATATATTAAGTATATTTGATTTGGTTTTGCAGGGTTTTATGGCATATCAACAATTGGAGGTTATTTCATGCAAAATCTTTTTTATACATATATATTAAGTATATTTGATTTGGTTTTGCAGGGTTTATGGCATATCAACAATTGGAGGTTATTTCATGCAAAAACTTCTTTATACATATATATTAAGTATATTTGATTTGGTTTTGCAGGGTTTATGGCATATCAACCATTGGAGGTTATTCAATGCAAAATCTTCTTTATACATATATATTAAATATATATAATATAGTTTGGTTTGGTTAGATGGCATATCAGCCATTGTAGGTTATTTAATGCCAAATCCTCTTTATACATATATATGCAGTATATATGATTTGGTTTGGTTTAGTGTTATGGCATATCAACCATTGTAGGTTACTTAATGCCAAATCCTGTTTATAAATACATATTATATATATATATATATATATATATATATATATATATATATATATATATATATATATGAGACTCCCTGATGAGCCGTTAAGGTGAAACTTTAGTAGGAGAATTCAGACTCGCGATTTAAGTTAATTATATATATATATACATATATATGAGTTGTAGACTTATTTTGTTGGTGACATATTTAATCGAGACAAAGATAATTTCTTGTGCAAAGTTAAATGGTTTTAGATATTTCTATCATACAAGCCCTATTAATAATTAATGATTTGTTTGCATACAGATGAATAATTTAATGTATTGCTATGTAACAGTAACAATTTAACATCAGTCATATTTTTGCTCACATGTAAATGGATATACATATGATTTTTAAGTGAATAGTTCATGGCTAATTTTATTTTTAAATTAGTTAGAACTAATTCTTTTGTACACAGTTAAATAGTTTCAATTATTGTTATCAGGTGTCCGTGGTGTAATGGTTATCGTCGCAGGATGTGGACGCGGCGACACGAGTTCAAATCCTGGACCTGACTGATTGCATTTCACATAGCACTAATACCCTTGGGAAAGGTATGAATCCAATTATTCTCCCTCCAGCTATGGGTAAATAGTAGGGCAGACTAGGTTCTTCAGCCTTGGTGTGGCAACTAGTTTAGGAGAAGGAAAACTCTGAATTCAAACCTGTTAAACTCTGCTTAAAAATTGACCTTGTGTCATATCCTGCCCGAGCGGAGGGGTTGGTAAATATGATTATTGTTATCAAACACTTATAATTCTATTCAATATCAATCATTTGTTTGTATAGAGATGGTTGGCTGGTTTTTTGGGTTTTATGGCATATCAACCTTTGTAGGTTATTTAACGCCAAATCCATTTTTATGAAAATAGTTCCATTTCAAACAATTCAGTATAGCATAAGTGCACAGTTTAAATGTAAGTACAGTTTAATTATGAAAAACATTTCTATTTCAAGCTATTGAGTTTAATCAAGCTTTTCTAATTCAGCTAAGTATAAGTACAGATTTTGTTTACACACAGTTAAATGTCAAAACAGTTCAATATTAAACAAATCAGTTTAGCGTAAGTACAGTTTCAAAGTCAAAACAGTTCCATTTCAAATAATTCAGTTTAGCATAAGCACGCAGTTTAAATGTAAGTACGGTTTAATTCTCAAAAACATTTCTATTTCCAGCAATTCTGTTTAGTCAAACAATTCAATTTAGCATAATTATGTCGTTAGTTCTATTTAACCCATAGATAGAGCCCTATCAGGTGCTACCACTCCGGGCCAGAGTGGACCTGGGAGCAATGGCAGTGAAAAGATGCGCCCATTCCCCAAAGCTCTAGCATCACTGAAACCTCACCATCATATTGTTTAGTGTCATATGCAGGAAACTCATTGGGGTGGGGCCTTACCTCTCCGCAGAGGTGCAGTCGGTGTATTCCACAGCCCCAGTCAACAGGGCAATTTTTATACCCTGAAGTCGTTGCAAGTATTGCTATTTAACACTAATCATTCTATTGAATACTTTTGATTCATTTGCAATTCAATTTAGACACTCAGTTAAAGAGTTTTAAGTATTGCTATTTAGCATAAATTCAATTCAACATTTCTTATTCGTATTCACGCAGTTAAATCGTTTCAAGTATTCTTATATAACACTAACAATTCCATGAGACAGTCATTTGTTTGCATAGAGTTTAAATATCAAACAGTTCCATTTGACCCACTAATAGGACCTTATCAGGTGCTACCACACCGGGCAAAAGTGGACCTGGAAATAATGGCAATGAAAGGGCACTCCGCATTCCTCAAAGCTCCAGGACTGGAGACTCACCACCAGATTGTTTAGTGTCATATCCAAGAAATTCATTGGAAGATCTTATCCCTCTGTAGAGATACAGTCGGCGTATTCTACAGCCCCAGCTGACTGGGCTCACCTACATTTAAACTCGTTACTTATACACATGCAAGGATATTACAAAGTCTGTAGTTGTATAGAAAAGTGCTACATTCATTTGCATAGATAGATAGATAGATAGATATAAAAATTGGGATAGATAGATAGATAGATATAAAAATTGTGATAGATAGATAGATAGATATAAAAATTGTGATAGATAGATAGATAGATAGATAGATAGATAGATAGATATAAAAATTGGGATAGATAGATAGATAGATAGATAGATAGATAGATAGATAGATAGATATAAAAATTGGGATAGATAGATATAAAAATTGGGATAGATATAAAAATTGGGATAGATAGATAGATAGATAGATATAAAAATTGGGATAGATAGATAGATAGATAGATATAAAAATTCAGATAGATAGATAGATAGATAGATAGATATAAAAATTGTGATAGATAGATAGATAGATAGATAAATAGATAGATATAAAAATTGGTATAGATAGATAGATAGATATAAAAATTGGGATAGATAGATAGATAGATAGATGGATATAAAAATTGTGATAGATAGATAGAGAGATAGATATAAAAATTGTGATAGATAGATAGATAGATAGATAGATAGATAGATATAAAAATTGTGATAGATAGATAGATTGATAGATAGATAGATAGATATAAAAATTGGGATAGATAGATAGATAGATAGATAGATAGATAGATATAAAAATTGGGATAGATAGATAGAGAGATAGATATAAAAATTGTGATAGATAGATAGATAGATAGATATAAAAATTGTGATAGATAGATAGATAGATAGATAGATAGATTGTGATAGATAGATAGATATAAAAATTGTGATAGATAGATAGATAGATAGATAGATATAAAAATTGTGATAGATAGATAGATAGATAGATAGATAGATAGATAGATAGATAGCAAAATTCTGTTATTGTTTAATTAGGAGAGGCCGTATATTCTTGTTAATTTTTGCAATTTTCAGATATAAATTATAGCTATAAGCATAGTGGGAAGAAAATACTAGGCCAAACATTGAATTCTGAAATAATTTCCAATCAAAAATTGAAAATCAACTTTGGTAGATGGCCAGAAACAACAAGTAACTTATGGAGAAGGAACTCATTAGAAAATAGTAGTTGGTTGTTGATTGTTTGGGTTTTAAGTACGCAGTTTAAATGTTAGTACAGTTTAATAGTGAAAAACATTTCTATTTCAAGCTATTCAGTTTAATCAAGCTGTTCAAATTCAGTTTAGTATAAGTACAGATTTTGTTTACACACGGTTAAATGTCAAAACAGTCCTATATTAAACAAATTAGTTTAGTATAAGTACAGTTTCAATGTCAAAAACAGTTCCATTTCAAATAATTCAGTTTAGCATAAGCACGCAGTTTAAATGTAAGTACGGTTTAATTCTCAAAAACATTTCTATTTCAAGCTATTCAGTTTAGTCAAACAATTCAGTTTAGCATAAGTATGCCGTTAGTTCTATTTAAACCATAGATAGGTCCCTTATCAGGTGCTACCACGCCGGACCAGAGTGGACCTGGGAGTGATGGCAATAAAGGGTATCCCGGATTCCCCGAAGCTCAAGCATTACTAAAACCTCACCATCGGATTGTTTAGTGTCATATCCAGGACACTCATTGAGGGGGGGTCTTACCCCTCTGCAGAAAAACAGTTGGTGTATTCTACAGCCACAGCCAACTGGGCAATTAGAAAATGGACTGTGAAACTAACGCACTTTTTTTCTACTATATTATACAAATAAAGATGATTCGGAAAATATTGAAAAATAATCTTACGTTGACAGATTAAATTTCATTACATCAGAACTTAGAATATTATCTTAGCTTTTGTAAAAAAAAAAAAAAAAAAAATTTTTAATGAATAAGAATATCGGAGAAAAACAACAAAAATAAAGATATTCGTCGTAAATGGTAAATTCTTTATCTTTCTATCAGATGTATAATGTAATAATCTTCTTTAATCATATATTTGTACACTAAAAAACTGTAGTCTGTACACTAAAAAACTGAAAAACGGCAAAGCAAAGAACTCATGACCAGAGCGAACCATTATTTGGACTTCCTTTAAAATTATTATTATTTTTTAAAAAAAAAAAAAAAAAAAAAAAAAAAAATTTTAAAGGAAGTCCAAATAATGGTTCGCTCTGGTCATGAGTTCTTTGCTTTGCCGTTTTTCAGTTTTTTAGTGTACAGACAGAAAACCTGGCTGAATTAGGAAGAGTTATTTCATGAGATATGCGGCATCTTGGGACGGGGGAATATACGGCTTCATTTCTTTAGGAGTCTGGTGATGAATTGGATCGTTTAGCAATGAATCGGTTCATATTAGTGGGATCAAGTTTGTTATTTCGATGAATCACTATGTACCAAAGATAGAAGTAGTCGTAGTTGTAGAAGTAGTAGAAGGACCAATAGCTGTGAGATTTATCAATGGTTTGAAAAGGAATAATAATTTAACTTTTATATGTTGCTTGAATAAAAAATAATTGGTAAGAGTTCTTACTCAAGAGTAGACAACTTTTATGCTTTCTAAATCTAGAAATAGATTTATTTGACCCTTTTTGAGAAATGCTATTATCATTTATAATATTTGAGAGTTTTTCACATCAACATTAGCTGATGGTCTTTCACTGGAGTTTGAGTAAGAGCAAGTCTCCTCAAGTCTCCAGGACTCTTCTCAGTATTCTGGCCGATCTCAGTAACGTAGTAGTTTTGATGGTCTTCACTCGTCGTCTTATTTCCAAGTCTTCCACTCCTTGTACCAATCCATTGGTGACTTTACCAAGAGTACCAATTACAATTGGTATAAACATCATTTTCATTTTCCAGTTTCTTGAGTTCATTTTCAAGGTCCAGGTATATATCTTTCTTTTCACTTTCTTTCAAAACAAAGTCCACAATTTTACAAGTTCTCTCTTTTTTTGTTGTTGATTATTATAAGGTCTGGTTATCTGGCTGAGATCAAGTGATCAGTTAGTGTCAGAATCCCAGAGGAATTTGTCTCATTCTCCAGGACAGATGTTGGGTTGTGCATATACCATTTGTTCGTATGGTCAAATTTCAATTTCTTGCACAATTCTCAGTGGATCACTTTGCCCACCCAGTCATGTCTAGTCTTATACTCCTTTTGTGATAATTTGCTGGATTCGCTTATTATGTGATTGATGGTTTCGTCTCAATCACAACATAACCTTTATTTGGAGGTGCACGTAGTGTAATGGTTATTGTCGTAGGAAATGGACACTGCGACACGAGTTCAAATCCTCGACGAGACCGATTGCATTTCACATAGCACTAATACCCTTGGGAAAGGTATGAATCCAATTATTCTCCCTCCAGCCATGGGTAAATGGTAGGACAGACTAGGTTCTTCAGCCTGAGTGAGGCAACTAGTCTAGGAGAAGGAAAACTCTGAATTCAAACCTGTTAAACTCCGCTTAAAAATTGACCTTGTGTCATATCCTGCCTGACCGGAGAGGTTGGTAAATATATATATATTTGCTGTTTTATTGCGTCTTATTCATTCTTGCTTTGATATTATTGGTTCTTATTGCATTGTTTTGTGCTGCTATCAGAAGAGATTCAGTTTCTCTCGTAAGGTTTCCTTTTCTTAGCCACGTTCACGTTTTTTTCGTGTGAGATATCACTTATTAGTCACTTAAAACGTTCATAGAGTTGGGTTTTTTTTCCTATTTTTTCTATTTATCGTCGTCCTGTTAGTCCTTGTTTTGTCAGTATTGTTTCTGGTGGCTTCAACGCTTTTGTATGAAGTCCTCAAATCGTTGCATTGATGCGTCAACAGTCTTCAACACTGGTGAGTCCTCTTCTTCATTCTTTTCTGGACATATATAATCTGTCTACGTCATCTCTGGGATGTAATGCCCTATGTATCGTCATTAGTTTTCTTGTTCTCTGGTCCATTTGTTTAAGTTCTTCTCTAGTCCACTTCAAGATTGGTCCCGAATATCTTACAAGGGGGACAGCCCAGATATCTATCCATTTGACAAGGTTCCTACTATAGACTTTTGTCTCGAGTAATTTTCTTCTCTAGTCCACTTTAAGAATGGTCCCGAATATCTTACCAGGGGGACAGCCCAGATATCTATCCATTTGACAAGGTTCCTACAATAGACTTTTGTCTCGAGTAATTTTCTTCTCTAGTCCACTTCAAGAATGGTCCCGAATATCGTACGAGGGAATTTAATCCCTTGATAAGGTTTCTGCTATATAGTTTTGTCTCGAGTAGCTTTCTGGTTTTCCTGAAATATTCTTTCCTTATTTTTCTTTCATATCTTGTTTGATGGTGCCAGCTTCCAGTATCCTAAAGTATTTATTGGTTTCCTTTTCTCTGAGAGTTCTAATTTTGTCTAGTTTTGGTAGTTCCATTTCGTTTGTAAGGTGTGATTTGCCGCTTTTCATTACTAGCAGGACACATTTTTCTATGCCAAATTTCATTCCTATGTCCTGACTGTATATTCTGACTGTGTGCATTAAAGTTTTCGATTCTTTTTCATTTTTAGCAAAGTTTGACGTTGTTCTTGTATATTAGGTAAAAAAAAATACATTGACACGCGGCTAACGAAGGCATGGACAGCTATCGAAAAGCTATCGATCATATGGAAATCAGACCTGACCGGTAAAATGAAACACAGCTTCTTCCAGGCAGCGGTCGTATCGATACTGATGTATGGATGCACTACTAACAAAACGGCTGGAAAAGAAGCTAGACGGCAATTACCCAAGAATGCTGCAAGCAATATTGAACAAGTCCTGGCGGCAACACCCCACAAGGCAACAACTATACGGCCACCAGCCTCCCATCACAAAAACTATCCAAGTTAGACGAACCAGACACGCTAGACACTGCTGGAGAAGCAAGGAAGAGCTCATAAGTGATGTACTCCTATGGACCCCCACATATGGCCGAGCAAAAGCAGGACGACCAGCTCGAACACAGATACAGCAGCTCTGTGAGGATACGGGATGTAGCCCTGAAGACCTGCCAGAGGCGAAGAACGATAGGGAAAAGTGGCGAGGGAGGGTCGGGGATATCTGTGCTACTGGCACGACATGATTATGGTGATATATATATATATGACAGAAGTAATATATATATATATATATATATATATATAATACAGTTGTAATATATATATATTTATATATGTATATATATATGGGGGGTGTAGTTAGGCAGTAGTCGTTCATTCAAGCCTGTTTCATAAAGTTATAGACAAATTTTGTCAGTATAATTTATTTAAGATCCTTTCAAATTTCCTGATAAGTGTCTAGTTTCAGATTGGAATTGATTGATGAATTTCCGAAAATTGTCCTGAGCGCTTTTGGAGCCTTCATAGGCCATCATCAGGGGTTGCTTGCTTGTGTAAGAAGTGATGTTTTTTAAAAATGAGTTTTGAAAGTTTTTATAATATAACAAAAATATGCTAACGCAGAGTTGGATAAAAACAGGGTAACTGGTGTATTTGAAAAAGGGAACGCAATTAAAAAAAAGGAACGCAATTTAAAAAGGGAATGCTATCAACGGAAATAGAATACGAACAAGGAATGTTGGAGTCATCTTTCCCTCCTCTTCCTGTGCATGGAGTCTACGGTCCGGGTCCTCCAGGACCCCATCCCGGGTAAGTTGGTTTTTTGTCTTTCAACCCTAGTTAGCAGTATGTTGTGAGTGAGTCATCGTCCTTGCCTCCTAGTTGTAAGCCTCCAAGATCTTCCACATCCCTATTCTTTTCATATCTCAACCCTTACTCCAGCCCGCTTTTTCTGAAGATCTTGGAATCTCACTTGTATAAATTCATGCAGCCCGTCCTTACCGCACCCGACCCTGTCTTTTTCTTTTGCTCCATTAGATTAGGAACCCCACCCACTTTGGGTAAGTCTGCATTGTTTTCGGTGTTTTCGGACACCGGAAAACAGTCGGCCTCCATATCGCTGAAGAAAAGAGGGCAACCAAACTGGGAATTTTTTCCTTTGGTTTTATTCGCTTTTGTGTTTCGGAGTTTTTCTCCCATCCCTGTCACATTACATTTTTGCAAATAAAATCATGTCTTGTAAATAAAATAATACATTTCACACTGGGTTTTAAGTAGGTCTTCTCACAGATTAAGTGTGGTATTTTGGTGGTTGCAGCGAGCTTGGCAAAGAATGAATGATTATATATTGTAATGTTGAATGGGTCGGCGAATGGGGCTAACTAGGGACCCTTAGTCCATATAGTTATAGCATGAGCGCTCCATTTCCTCACCCAAACAAAACACTTGAGGCTTTATGGCTCCGTTTCTGTTTAAAATAGGAAATTAAGGAATACGGGAAAAAATACTAAAAGCATTGCAAAACATTGTCGCTATGTTCAGAATTAATTCTATTGATTTTAGTTGGGTTTTTTTTATATGTTGGGCTTCTAGGACATGTAGTTGTAGCTTATCAATTTCGCACCTTAACGACTCCAGTTCCATAGCCTTACATCTTAAGAACCATTCTATTCCTAAATCCACGTTTCGAAATATTTTAGTTGAAAACACCACTATAATCGCACACGAAATTGATAAGCTACGTCTACAAATCCGAGAAGCCCTACATATAAAAACAAAAAAAACTAAAATCAATTTTGAAAATAGCGACAATGTTTTGAAATGCTTTTAGTATTTTTCTTTTCTCGTATTCCTTGTTAGTATTCTACTTCCGTTGATAACGTTCCCTTTTTAAATAGCGTTCCTTTTTTTAAATACATCAGTTACCCTGTTTTTATCCAACACTGCGTTGGCATATCTTTTTAAATAACCAAGAATGGTTGATAGCAATTTACGAAGCTCTTTGCTTCGATGTGGCATAAGGCCGAATGAATGGGGTACCCAATGAGACTCGAACTCACTCGTGTAGGTTTGCTAGTCTAGCTTGCTAACCGTTACACCACAGACCAAGAATCGTTGATATGTCAACCAAACCGAATCATATCTATTTAATATATGTGGATAGGTTAAATGACCTCCCTTGATTAAAAGTAGCTTTGAGTGATCGTTCTTAGTATTATGCAAATTTGGACGACAGGCCGTCGCATGGGGACTACTTATGGAGCAGCGGAAGTCATCATTTGCATTCTAGATCACATACGTCACATGCTACACTTCGTATATACTCACCTGGCCTTTTGGCTGGGCCGTCTGGCATTCGTGTCGGATGTGGTATCGAAACCAATGGCAGATTCGAGCTCGAAAAGGCCCTCAACTTCGGTTGGGCCACCTTCGGGTGGGCGAGCTGCTTTTTTGTCCCCTATGCACCCCTTGAATAGCACTAGACCTCACGGTCTAGTTCAAGCTATATTCTGGCATACGTGCCCGGATCTAGATTTAGGTCCGTGATACTGCTTGACTCATTGGACCCACATTGTACTTAGTGGGTCAATGACTAGTGTACCATATTCGCAATGAACTCTATGTGCGAAATGGACATGTAATGTTCATTACTACAGAACATATAAAGAACAGGAATCTCAAAAACACGTAACTACTTCTTGTTCAGGTACGAAACCTTTTTATTAACTTTGAGTTAAAGGTTTCGACGTAAGGAGGAGAGACACAATCTTCTATGCTGTCTTATTCATTTGGCCCCCAACTCGAGCGGCCCCCATCGGGCGCACGTTCGCCTCGCGCCTGCGAGATCCAACATCGATCCTTCTCGTTTGGCGTCTAAAACCCGACTCTTATTTTCTTCAAATTCTCACACAAACTTCCGCGTGCTTCCGGTGCGTGACGTCACCCGCACCTTGTCACCCAGTATCGTCTTGGACTGTTATGACATCTGAGTTACACCTCCATCCGCTTGCGCGCACCCGCGTTAACACCTGCTTCAATCTTACACCCAACCAACTCATGTGCTGAGCCGAAAGGTTCTCAGCCTAACTAAACTCAAAGGCATGAACCGAAATCCCTCGGCTATTTCATAACACTAGCAGGGTTCGAGTCTTGGCTCGTTCCCGACCTTCCCCTCCCCTTTATCCCCACTCTAATCGACCTTTGGGCTTTTGACCTTGTGTCAAGTCCTGTCTGGTGGGAGGCAGCGACAAATACATTCTACATCTCGTATAATATATATGTATGAAAAAGATTTGGCATTAAATAACCTATAATGGTTGATATGTTGTATCGTAGTAAGGAAGAGATACACAGTGAAATAGAGTTAATTATTTATTAACTGAAGTGGTACAGTCCGACAAATATTACAAGTCTCACGCTGTGGGTGTTACGTCTGAATTTGGTCTTACTACTGACCGAGATCTTTCAGTACCGACGTGCTTAAGAAACACGACGTCTTTTATATCTCCGAGATACCGGAAGTCACGTGGTACGAGCCACTATACAGCACATTAAAATTAGACCAAACCAAACCAAACTCATTGCGAATTGGTCTGCATCTCTACTAGAAGATAAATAAGAGACTAACAACTAAATAGGCGATATGAGTCTTGCTTGGAGATTCTAGTACTTTTTATTTTAGACTGAAATTGCTAGTGTCGCGATCGATACAGATCAGTCATCCCGGAAAAAAAAACGATCAGACGCAAACGGATGGAAAAAGATCATAAGATACATTTTTAAAAAATGACTTAACAGGAAGATACTATTCGAATTTGTAGAGTGTTTACTGGGGCTCTCGAATGCAAGTAACTTCTTGTAGATATTTACAATATTACAATAATGACTTATATTTTCATCGAAGAATTAAGGTTTCAAATTTAATCGTAGTGGCAAAGCAATGTTAAGTCAATTCGTAAAAGGTTTAGTTTCTTTGTTTTGATGGCATATCAACCTTGGTAGGTTATTTAATGCCAAAACCAGCTTTCAGGAAGAACAGTAGTGATACTATTTAACCCATAGAGGATAAGGGGGTTAATACCTTTCCCAAAGGTATTTGCCCGAAAGTGAACGTAACTGCGACTGCAGTCTGAACTCGCATACTACGATTTCGCACACCATCACTTTAACCATTACACTACGAGGATACCCCCTAAAAAAAAGGAAAAGAAAATTTTAAATAAAATTTAATGATGATGCAGTATCATTGTTTTTTGACACAAAGAAAAAAATTAAACTTATATTTTGAAATTGGGTAACTTATTCCTCTTAGCAATTTGCTTTGATGAGGCACTGGGTCTTATGAATGGGGACACCCAAAGAGACTCAAATTCACTTGTATAGGGTTACTAGACTAGCTTGCTAGCCATTAAACCACTCAAGAAGCCCCGTGTGTGGCATTAGTAATTTACATTACTTTTTGATTAGATGTGGCACAGAGCCGTATGCATGGGGGCAGCCATTGAGACTCGAACTCATGAAGGTTTGCTAGTCTAGCTTGCAAACCATTAAACCACCCGAGGCGCCCTGTATATGGCATGAGTAATTTTTTAAAAATGTTTTTTTGTTAGATGTGGCACAAGTGTAATATAATGGCCGAGGGATTTCGTTTTATGCCTTTGGGTTTACTAAGGCTGAGAAACTTTCGGCTCAGTACATGGGTTAGTTAGGCGCCACATTAACGCGGGTGTTCACGCGCGGGCGCGGAGCGGACGTGTCACTCAGAGATGTCACAATAGCCCGGATGGGAAACGAGGTTAGAGAGTGCGAATGAAGTCATGCACCGGAAGCGAGCGGAGGATTTTGGGAATTTTTGAGAAAGTTAGGACAGTTGAGTTGAGTTCCTGGTTCGGAAGAAGACAATTGACTTTTGGGGCTCGCAGAGGCCAGACGAATATGCGCGCTACGGGCGCCGCACGGATGGGGGGCAGATGAAAAAGCCAGAACAGAAAGAATATGTATCTCTCTCCTTATGTCGAAGAATCTTTAAACTCAAAGGTAATAAAAAGTTTCGTACCTGAACTAAGAAGTCGTAAGTGTTTTTCGTGTTTCGAGATTCCTTTGTTCTATGTATATATGATATAAATATTATATGTAGGTTTCGCATATCCGGATATCTGGATATGGTACACAAGGCTGTATGAATGGGGGCGCCCATTGGGACTCGAATCCATTCGTGAAGGTGTTGTATAGCCACAATACAACTATACGTGTACAAATACAATTATATGCATATAGGCGGAAACATAATCAACTGATAATGATGACTTCAATTACAAACGAATACACTTCTTTACAAAAATATAAATCTCTCACGCTTTATTTTCGAAAGGGTGATGTTCAGTTGAGTCTGAGAGATGAGTGGAGACAGGGACAGACTGCTTTGTTGACCCAAGTTCTTCTCTTGACCACAGCAGCAGTTTTTTCCCATCTTGGCTGGGTTGCTTAACCGTGGCTCACTGCAAGCTGGTTCTCACTTTGGCATCCTGTCTCCTACTGTAATCAACCCGCCTGGGCACCTGCTTATATTATTTCTTAACGTCCACCTGCTTCCGCTGTTCTTCCGCTTATTCACACAGGTACATCTCTTGATTGACGGCTCGGTTGAGGGTCAATATATAACAAAGATTTGCTAGTCTAGCTTGCTAAGCATTACACCACCCGAGGTGCCCTTACCAAGTTGGAATTTACAAAGCTATTTGCTTAGATGTGGCTCAAGGCTAGAAGAATAGGGGCACCCATTGAGACTCGAACTCACTCGTGAACGTTTATTAGTCTAGCTTACTAACCATTACACCACCCGAGGTGCCCTTACCAAGTTGGAATTTACAAAGCTATTTGTTTAGACGTGGCACCAGGCTACAAGAATAAGGGCACCCATTGAGACTCGAACTCACTCGTGAAGGTTTATTAGTCATTATACAACTCACAGACGAGTAATTTCTTGATACACAATTCAGCAAGAAATATTGAAACAAAGATTATTTATCATTTTTTTTAAATCTTTATCTTATGCAAATTTAAATGTGTTTTTTTTTAATTTTATTTTACTGTCTGGTTATACTGAGTATTGTTTAAAGCCAACATAGGAGACCATAGATGAAATTATAAAAAAAATGTTGACATTGAAACATGTATTCTTCCGTTTGTATTTTGGCGTCTTAGAATTATCGTCTGCTAAAGAAACTACATTCTCAAATGTATCAAGTTAATAGTTTGATTTAGTTGGGTTTTATGGCATATCAACCAGTGTAGCTTATTTAATGCCTGATCTTCTTTGTACATATACATTTAATACATACGATTTGGTTGGTTGGGCGTTTAGGTTTTATGGCATATAAACCCTTGTAGGTTATTTAAGGCCAAATCCATTTTTATGCAAAGTTCTATTTCAAAATATTCAGATGCGTATTTCTAATCCTCTTGGAAAGACATGTCCCGGGAGGTGACCGTGTCCTCTGTAAAGTGTACAGATGTAACTTACAAGACACATTCAGGCTAATTGGCCACACAGTTTCCATGACTGGTTAATTTTGCGCCACTTGCGTGCGATATGGACTGTGGGCTCAGTTGTAGAGTTTCGACTCTGCAATCTGTAGTCGCTGGTTCGATCTGCAGTGGTGTAGATCACGGTATACACTGCTGATGAGACCAATTAAGGTCGAAAGAGCTGTCCAGTATTTCCCTATGTCATGCGTAGGTGTTCGCCGGGTCTTCTGGTCATGATAATTCTCAATATAATTCCTCTAATTACAAAGAAAAAATATACAATTCAGTTTTGTATGTGTACACAGTTTAATTGTCAAAAACATTTCTATTTCAAGCTATTCAGTTTATTCAAACAGTTCTAAGTCAACTAATTCAGTTTAGTATAAGTACCGATTTTAATTACACACAGTTAAATGTCAAAACAGTTCTATATTAAACAATTCCGTTTAGTGTAAGTACAGTTTCAATGTCAGAAACAGTTCCATTTCCAACGATTCAGTTTAGCATAAGCACACAGTTTAAATGTAAGAACATAGTTTGTCAAAAACCTTTCAGTTTCAAGCTATTCAGTTTATTCAAACAATTCAGTTTAGCATAAGTATGCAGTTAGTTCTATTCAACCCATTGATTGGACCCAATCAGATGCTACCATTTCGGGCCAGAGTGGACATGGGAGCAATGGCAATGAAGGGGTGCGTTACATTCCCCAAAGCCCCAGCATCACTGGAACCTCACCAACAGATTGTTTAATTTCATATCCAGGACACTCGTAGGGGGTGGGGGTCTTACCCCTCTGCAGAAACGTGGTTGGTGAATTCTACTGCCCCAGCTGACTGGGCAATATATGAATAGGTTTTGTTAGGTTGGGTTTTGTTTTATGGCATATCAACCATTTGAGGTTATTTAATGCAAAATCTATTTTAAACGTATACACAGTTCTATTTCAAATAATACAGTTTAACGTAAGCACAAAGTTTCAATGTCAAAAACGATTCTATTTCAAACAATTCAGTTTAATATAAGTACATAGTTTAAATGTCAAAACAGTTTGATTTCAAACAATTCAATTTAGCATGAGTACTATGTTTAGTTTTACTTAACCCATAGATAGAACTATATCAGGTGCTACTGCTCCGGGCTAGAGTCAACGTGGTATCGATGGCATTGAAGGGGTATTCCGAATTCTCAAAAGCTTCAGTATTACTGGAGCCTTATCATCAGATTATTTGTGTCATATACAGGACACTCATTCGAGGAGTCTTACCCCTCTGCTGAGATGCGGTCGGTGTATTCTACAGACCAAACCGACCGGGCCAGATTTGATTTGGTTGGGTTTTATGGCATATCAACATTTGTAGGTTGTTTCATGTCAAATCGTCTTCATATATATCAAATATATATGATTTGATTTGGTTGGTTTCTCTTGATAGATTGGAAGGAATAATCCCTACAGACTAAACGCTATGTTTACTAAAACAATCAAATGAATTTTTACCCAATGAAGTGACAGAAACGATTTGTTTCATTTGTTACATTAATACATAACCAACACAACAATATATGTTGAATATTTAAAATAGAATTGACACAAATTTTCCCAAAGGTCACTTTTGATGTCGGTGCTCACACACAGACACAGACACAGACATATATATATATATATATATATATATATATGTGTGTGTGTGTGTGTGTGTGTGTGTGTGTGTGAGAGAGAGCGAGAGAGAGAGAGAGCTACCAATATTGAATATATCTAATTCTTCAAATCGACACTACGCTATATCCGAGTTTGGACGAGAAACAAAAATCGTGCCTTTTCAAAGTAGAAACGCACGACGAAATGGTTTCTTAAGAAAGTTAAACTGGGAACGTTCAGTCGACGGCTATACTGTATGTTACCTACTGTCACGAAACACGCACAAAACATTGTTGTGCCGTTCTTTTGCAGACAAATTCCTCCTTTTCACACACATCATTTCATGTATGAGGACTTTTTTCCTGATTTAATCAATGTTCTACCCTTGTCAGATTATATTTGATTTTTCTTTACTTAATGTTCATTGAAACAAAGAACGAAACGATAATGAACTCCTTTTTATAAAAACAATATATCTCTGGTTTACACAGTCGTCGTGGGATATTCAACATCTATTTTTGTAGTGGAATCTCCAACAAAACAAAAATTTGCATCAAGGAAAATTTAAGAACACAGTTAAATCTCCATAATCTTTCAACTTCACAAATCAGCTTAAGAAAATTAAATTCTATTTCCGCTTCTAAATTGAATAGTTTCGAATGTCAACCTAGTCTCAAATTAGCGGAATGGGAAAATTATGAAGACTGAAGAATTTTGAAGCATTGAAGCGAAAACATTTCGAAATAGAGAATAAGGTAGAAAAGAAGAAGGATGTGAAGAGGATAGAAAGAAGAACAATAAATGCTTTACTTTAGCTTGGTTTTATGGCATATCAACCATTGTAGGTTATTTAATGCCAAATCCTATTTATACCTATATATTAAATATATATGATTTGGTTTTATTTGGTTTTATGGCATATCAACTATTGTAGGTTATTTAATGCCAAATCCTCTTTATACATATATACTAAATATATAGGATATGGTTTGGTTGGGTTTTATGGCATATCAACCATTGTCGGTTATTTAATGCCAAATCCTCTTTATACATATATATTAAATATATATGATTTGGTTTGATTTGGTTTTATGGCATATCAACTATTGTAGGTTATATAATGCCAAATCCTCTTTATACATATATACTAAATATATAGGATATGGTTTGGTTGGGTTTTATGGCATATCAACCATTGTAGGTTATTTAATGCCATATCCTCTTTATACATATATATTAAATATATAGGATTTGGTTTGATTTGGTTTTATGGCATATCAACCATTGTAGGTTATTTAATGCCAAATCCTATTTATACATATATACTAAATATATAGGATATGGTTTGGTTGGGTTTTATGGCATATCAACCATTGTAGGTTATTTAATGCCAAATCCTCTTTATACATATATACAAAATATATAGGATATGGTTTGGTTGGGTTTTATGGTATATCAACAATTGCAGGTCATTTAATGCCAAATACTCTTATACATATATATTAAATATATATGATTTGTAGATATTTTGTTGATAACATTTTTAAACGAGTCTAAGCTCATTTCTTCTTTTTGTGCACAATTAAATGGTTTTACACAACTAAATGATCAAACAGTTCTACTTTTAACAATTCAGTTTAGCATAACTCTTTTGTTAGCACATAGTTAAATTATCAAATGGTTCTATTTCTGACACTTCTATTTAGCATAAGCCATTGTTTGCACACAGTTTAAATATCAAATAATTCTATTTGACGCATTGATAGGACTCTATCTATTAAGGCTTCGTCTCAGAAATTTAGACAACTAATAACCTAATCAATTTACGGTGATTCCTGAAAAAAATTTACACATCTGCAAAAGAAAAAACATTCAAATGTTTATCATTTACAGGGATCATTAAATAAGTTTCCAGTTTTTTTTTTTTTTTTTTTTTTTTTTCGTATGGACACTTTTATTGGTAGTATACACATGAAACTCAAGTCCCCTTCGAAGTAATCTCCTCCGGCTGCCATGCACTTGTACCGTTCCTACAAATTCTGCAAGGCTCCATGGAAGTCGTTTTATGTGAGCGTGTCAATGACCTTCGTCACAGCCTCTTCCATCTCCTCAATTGTCTCATTACGATAGCATCTGAGCTTAGGGAATAACCAAAAGTCACAGGGACCACGGTCTGGACTACAGTGAGGCTGAGGAACTGTCTTGATGCCCATCTTGGTCAAATAGTCTGTGACAAATATGGAGTTGTGGACTGGTGCCTTGTCCTGGTGGAAATGCCACTGACCCGATTTAAAGAGTGCTCACCTCTTCCGATGGAATATCTTCCTGAATTCCCTTAAAACCTCAACATAGTAACCCTAAACCTAACCCTTTGGCCAATCAACTCCTCCCATACCTATCATCTCTCACAGACTCCCTGCCTTCCTTGAATCTCTTATGCCACTCAAAAACTGATGCTCAATTCATGCAAGATGGTCGAAAAACAATCATTCATACGTTTTTTTGTCGTTTCTCCAAGTTTAAAACAGAATTTTATTGCATATCGTTCTTCTAAAGTGTCCTCACGTCTAGATTGCATTTTTGAAATTCACTTGCTGTGACAATCAGGCTTTAGTAGGGTGTATTCCAATTGCTGCTGAAGCTGTTCATTTGAACGTAAAAATTGGTCAGTCATCACGTAAGATGTATAGCAATAACATAGTGAATTTTCAAGAGTCTACGACAATTTTAAATGCTTGTACAAAAAAGTCTGGAAACTTATTGAATACACCACGGATGTAAAATTTACTTAAAATAAAAAAGAGATTCATCGATATAGGATTTTTTTTTCTTTTGTGATTCCACTCTTTAGAGTTCTGTTCGAAAATATGAACAAATCGATTGAAGCTATTTATCAGTTTATCATTTTACCATCCTTCTCCAAAAAGAAAACTTTCTTTCCTTTCAAGAACAAACGCAACAAAATCGTTGGAAGTGAAGATCTCAACAAAGAAAAAACACAATAATCGTTCATGGAAGTTAAGTCTATCCTCAGTTGCTGTGTGTTCAATCAATTTTCCTTTTGCTGATGGTAATCCTGTTTATTGACTAAACTATTCAGATTGTGATTGACTGATATGTCTATTCTGCGATTTGAGTTCTTATGATTAAAAACTCAAAAGAATTAAATATACGTATGATAAGCGCAAATGTTTAGAAGGACAACAATGGAGGGAAACATCTGCTGTTATGAAAATTTACAGAAGAATAATCGGTTATTGCGTAAATGCAAAAGTAGATTGGAAAATACTTATCAATTGCAGATTACAATAAATGTGAGACAAGAAAGTTAAAAAAAAAGTTTGATGCAATAAAAAGATGGACAGTGGCTTATAAAAGAAAAGTTAATTAATTTTGGTTGCGCCATTACGATACTAATAATTACAATAAGAATTTGGTCTGGTTTGGTTTTATAGTACATCAACCATTGTAGGTTATTTAATGCCAAATCCTATATATATATATATATATACTAACCTACTATTTACCAGCATTCACGGTTACCAGGGAAAAAGAAAAAAAAAACGCCAGGAACTAGAGATAATAATATCTCGAATTACCGCCCGGGGGAAAAAGAAATAATATCATAGGACAAAAAAAAAAAAAAAAAAAAAAAGAAAAGGCCAGCTTCGTCATACCAGTTAAAAAAAATGAAGAGATATGCAATCAGTTGGTCAAAAGAAAAATAAAAACCCACCGTAAATTGCTGCAATGCTACAATTACCAAGAGTGCTCAATACAAAAATTAAATCCGACTCGCAATTCAATTATATATATATATATATATATATATAAAGCTCTGCGAACGAATTGAGCACTCTGGTATCCGGCAAGGTACAAAATGTAAGCAAACGGACGCTGCTGCTGCTGCAGCTGCTGCTGCTGCTGCTTAATACCTAATAATTCCCTAGCTGACGTTGTACGCTTGTCAGTCGAGCGGTCTGATTCTAAGTCTAACGTAAAGTTGGGCGGGTTGCGATCCCAGCTTGAAGCATCCTGCGTGTCTAACTACACTGAAGAGTTGTGATACAACGAAATAGCCTGTCTGTGGATGACAATATATGTATATATATATATATTTTGAAATAAGACGGTCCACGAAAAGATTTGTAGTTTTTGTATTTATTTATTTTTGTTCTTACATACGTGTTATATATATGTAGGTTTCCAGCTTGTTGCTTTCCTCTTTTTAATGGGGGACTCAATGAGACTGGAACTGACTCTATTTTCCAGTTGAAATGACCTTTGGTTGGTCAGGGAGGTTTCTAGGGGTCATTCTCCCTCTTTCCTTGAGTGTGTTTACTTTGGTCTGCTTTACCCGTATTTGATATTTGATATATTTATAGTTGTGTGTGTGTGTGTGTGTGTGTGTGTGTGTGTGTGTGTGTGTGTGTGTGTGTGTGTGTGTGTGTGTGTGTGTGTGTGTTGTCGTTGGAGCGGTTTTGGGTTCACAAACATTTTTTCTTCTTTTTCCATGTGTGTGAGTGTGTATCTTGGGGAATTTTGTGATTTTAAATTTACTGGTAGTTCTTTCTACTTTTTCTTTGTATATGTATACACATGTCTGTTTATATATATATATATATATATATATATATATATATATATGGTTATATTTTGAGTTATTTTGAGGGGAAAATAAATTAACTCTGTTATATAAGCTGCATACAGACTACTTTTCATTGTGTCAAAGTGTCATTTTGTCAGTGTTGTCCCATGAAGAGATATACTTAAATATCTGCAGAAATGTGAGAGGTGTACTCACTTTTGTGATACACTATATATATATATATATATATATGTGTGTGTGTGTGTGTGTGTGTGTGTGTGTGTGTGTGTGTGTTTTCAGCTTTTTTCTTTCGTCGGAGAACATGTCTGGCATAAGGTCTAGTTAATGGTTATTCAATGGGACTTTAATTTACTAGTGTTTGGAGTTTGAATGGTTTTTAATTACTTATGTTTTTGTATATATATATATATATATATATATATATATATATATATATATGTGTGTGTGTGTGTGTGTATTTCCGTTTGTGTGTGTGCACGTTTCATGCTTTATTTAACTTAGGTTTGAATTTATCTATCTATCTATCTATCTATCAATATATATATATATATAATTTCTAAACACATTTTGTAGATAACATTTTTAAACGAGCCTGAGCTCATTTTTTGCACACATTTAAATAGTTTCACGTATTTCAATCACATACGAATAATATTGAATTTTGATGATTTGTTTGCACACAGTTAATTGTTCTCTAGTATTGCTGTTCAACACTTACTATTCATTCATTTGTTTACACACAGTTACATGATCAAACAGTTATATTTCAAACGATTCACTTAAATGGTTCCATGTATTGCTGTGTATCACAAACAATTCTATTAAACATCAGTCATTTGTTTACACACAGTTAAACAAACAGTTCTATTTCAAGCAATTCAGTTTAGCATAAGTCATTTGTTTGCATTCAGTTTAAATGTCAAGCAGTTCTATTTGACCCATAAGTAGGACCCTATCAGGTGCTACCGCAAAGCCCCAGCGTCACCGGAGCCTCACCATCAGATTGTTTAGCGTCAATTATCAGGACATTCATTAGGGGGTTCTTACCCCTCATTTGCAGAGATTCAGTTAGTGTATTTTACAGCCCCTGTGACTGGGCCTTGCAATAAGGAAAAATGCCAGTGATTTATGACGGCACCGTTGTTGTCTTTATTTAACCCAAAATTGTATAATTTCACAAAAGCAAAAATGCCATGATTTTTTTTTTTTTTTTGGCATGACGACGCAGAAAATGTATAGGGGCAAGAAGATCGGTCATCTGGTTCCTTATATTCTGTAAGGGACCCTAACTAGCCACAGTAGCCGACCCATTTATACTAAACAATAATTCCAATCATTGACCTTCCACTCTACAACCACAAAAATACCACAACCACTGTGTGTGAATCCTACTTAAAACCCTACAGAGGGAATGAAGTAGAATCAATATATAATGTGATTGATGAAAACGAGGAGGGGAAACCAAAAAAGTAAGAAAAAGAAATGAACCGAACAAAATTGCCTCAGATGGCTGCCCTCCCATATCTCTATCTAAGGTGGAGCACTGACTGTTTTCCGGTACCCGAGGTTCGGAAACAAGCCGGGCAATCCCCACGGGGAGTAAGTTGTGATAGGAGCAAAAAATTAATAAAAAAGAATAAAAATAAAAAATAGATATGACGTCAAAAGATTTTTCAATCTGAAACATTCAGAAATTGATCTCTTGAGAAATTTACTATTATTGTCTTATGTGGTTCTCTCTTATTTTCAGTTTTAGTAATTCTGTTTGCTGTAGAATGGGAGATTGCCAAAAAGACATTATTCTGCCAAGAAGACCTTGTGGTGCCAAGGTTTTGTGTCAACATATCTCTGTACTGGTCAGCAACTTCTCTTGTTTCATTGGCTGTTGTATTTCTATTTGATGCCACAATAAATAGTCTAAGAAGAGATTATACTATAGTTGAATGTTTTGTGTGTGTGTGTGTGTGTGTGTGTGTTTGATTTTATCCTATTTACCAACCCCTCCGCTCGGGCAGGATATGACACAAGGTCAATTTTTTAAGCGGAGTTTAACAGGTTTGAAATCATAGTTTTCCTTCTCCTACACTAGTTGCCTCACCAAGGCTGAAGAGCCTAGTCTACCCTACAATTTACCCATAGCTGGAGGGAGAATAATTGGATTCCTACCTTTCCCAAGGGTATTAGTGCTATGTGAAATGCAATCAGACTCGTCCAGGATTTGAACTCGTGTCGCCGTGTCCATTTCCTACGACGATAACCATTACACCACGGGATTTTATAATGTCACAAGTTTAAATATTTAACATTCAAGAGTAGATACTATACACATAGATAGATAGATAGATAGATAGATTGATAGATATGATTGGATAGTGACAAATAGATAGATATGATTAGACGGAGATAGATAGATAGATAGATAGATAGATAGATAGATAGATAGATAGATAGATATGATTGGACTATGATAGATAGATAGATAGATAGATAGATATGATTGGATAGTGACAAATAGATAGATATGATTAGACGGAGATAGATAGATAGATAGATAGATCCCAACTGGCTAGACGAAATAATTACTTAAACAATCAATGAATTTTATCCAAATGACAGAAACGATTTGTTTTATTCTTTCAAGTGAACTGAGTCGGTTCATAAACCCATAACGAACTCAACAATTAACTCAAATTCGTCCGCACACAAACATATATATGTATGTTTGATTAAAGCAGGCGACATTTCCGCACTAGACCGAAGGTCTCTGAAACGAGTAGACAGTTCACCTACCTAGGAAGCAGTGTCTCATCAACCGAAAAAGACATCGACATGCGGCTAACGAAGGCATGGACAGCTATCGACTGATAAAATGAAACGCAGTTTCTTCCAGGCAGCGGTCGTATCGATACTACTATATGGATGCACTATTTGGACGCTAACAAAACGGCTGGAGAAAGAGCTAGACGGCAATTACACAAGAATGCTGAAAGCAATATTAAACAAGTCCAGGAGGCAACACCCCACAAGGCAACAACTATACAGCCACACTAACTCTCATCACGAAAACTATCCAAGTTAGATGAACCAGACGTACTCTTATGGACCCCCACATATGGCCGAACAAAAGCAGGACGATCAGCTCGAACATACATACAGCAGCTCTGTGAGTATACGGGATGTAGCCCTGAAGACCTGCCTGAGGCGATGAACGATAGGGAGAAGTGGCGAGAGAGTGTCAGGGATATCTGTGCTGGCGGCACGACATGATATATATATATATATATATATATATATATATATATATATATATATATATATATATTATATTATGAGAGTGTTGGTTGTCAGTAAATCACTATGTGGTTATGTGTCGAACCAAGTGCAATATAATATGGAGAGTGCTCAATATCTATGATAGAGCTATTATTATAATAATAATGATAATAAATAAATATATATTATATATATATATATTTAATTCATGGAAAATATTTTTCTGAAACCTAAGGTTTCTTGAAGTTTATAACAACATTCGTCAGGCAGTTAAAAAGATGGAATCCATCTGAAGAAGGCCAGAGGTGAAATTTGGCCAAAACGTGGTGAGAAGAAACAACAACAAAAAAAATACCAAGATGAGGACAAAAAGTCCGCAATAAATAAATAAAAAAGATTCTCAAGTTAGTATAATTATTCATTGTAAAGACTTAAGCAGTTTTGTTTGACCAATAGATGAGTTATAGTTACTAATAATAAGAATAGTTACTAATAATCCCGGTTGGAGAAGACCTGGAACCAATGGCAATAAAAGAGTACACCACATTCTCTAAAGCTTCAACTTACCCAGTCGGCTGGGGCTGCAGAATACGTACACCGACTGCTTTTCGGCAGAGGTTAAGACACCCCGCCCAATAAATATTCTGGATATGACGCTAAACAGTCTGATGGTGACTCCAGTGATGCTGGAATCTTGTGGAATGCAGAGTACCTCCTTCACAGCCATCGATACTCAGTCCATTTTGGTTTGAATTAATAGTACCAGATAGGGTACTATCTATGGGTCAAATAGAACTAAACTGTAGACTTACGCTAAACTGATTTGTTTGAAATAGAATTGTTATATGTATAAAAATGGATTTGGCATTAAATAATCTACAAATCTACATAAAACCAAACCAAACCAAAGCTTCACAATTAGATCTCGTTATGTGTCATACCCAGGAAAATTGTTGTGGAGAGTCTTACGCTTCTGCAGAGGAACATTCCACGTATTTTATAGCCCCAGCCGACTGGGTATTATAAGGAGGATATTTGCTAATCTCGCAAGTTAATGTATTTGTATTTGGATATGAGTATAGTTCTTTAATAAGTCCGAATAAAAAAAACAGCAGTTACTCATGCAATAAGTATTTTTCACTTCACGCAACTTATTTATAAGAATAGGGCAAAGTCTGATACAGATCTGTGCTAGTGTTGTCACGGGAATCTCCACAAAGAATTCTTCAAGATATTAGACGTTTTTCCCATCTCTAATATATGTATGCAGATGGGAGTATATGTCCTGAGATATGAGTCTATCTTTATAAAAAAAAATAATGAAAACTTGCTGGGCGACCCTGATTTGGATCTGTTATTAAAAAGTTAGCGAATCACGTTGATTTCTTGGATGATACGAGGATCATTAAATAAGTTTCCAGATTTTTTTCGTATGGGCACTTTTATTGAAACTCTAGTCCACTTCGGAGTAATCTCCTCCGGCTGCAATGCACTTGTTGTACCGTTACAACAACTCCTGGAAGGCTTCATGGAAGTCGTCTTATGTGAGCTTGTGAATGACCTTCGTCACAGCCTCTTTCATTTCCTCAATTGTCTCATAACGACAGCCTCTGAGTTTAGGGAATAAGCAAAAGTCACAGGGAGCAAGGTCTGGACTATAGTGAGGCTGAGAAACTGTCTTGATGTCCATCTTGGTCAAATAGTCTGTGACAAGGATGGAGTTGTGGACTGGTGCATTGTCCTGGTGGAAATGTCACTGACCCGATTTGAAGAGTGCTGGCCTCTTCCGACGGAATATCTTCCTGAACTCCCTTAGAACCTCAACATAGCATTCCTTATTCACTGTCTGTCCAGTGGGAACCCAGTGCATGTAGATCATGCCAGTGCTGTAAAAAAAAGGGATCATCAAAAGTTTGTGGTTGGATTTGCTCTGTCTGGCCTTCTTTGGTCTGGGAAAGCCAGCATGCTTCCACTGGCAACTCTGTCTCTTGGTCTCTGAGTCATAGCAGCAGATCCAGCTTTCATTTCATGGCATTTTTCCCAAGTTTAAAACAGAATATTATTGCATATCGTTCTTCTGAAGTCCAGATTGCATTTGTGAAATTCACCAGCTGTGACAATCAGGCTTTTGTAGAGTACATTCCAATTGCTGCTGTAGCTGTTCATTTGGACCTGAAATCATAGAAATTGGTCAGCCATCTCATAAGATGTATAGCAATAACATCGTGAATTTTCAAGTGTCTATAACAATTTTAAATGCTTGTACAAAAAAGTCTGGAAACTTATTGAATACACTACGTATATCTCTTAAAACTCGCTTACATGGCAGTCAGCCAAATTATCAGTGGTATCGCTTGCCTATTAATATCTATTTCAAACTAATACTTTTTCTCTAGATATATTCCGAAAAATTATCTTCCTTTCTTCGTCCTTATCTTATAAAGAACATTTCTTTTCTTTAAAGAATACAAGTGTTCATTTAATACAATATGGTAAATTTGATTGATGAAAAGAAAAAATCGTGCATTTATTTCAAAGTTCCGGATAGCATGAGAGAATCGAAATAAAAATTCTTACGTAAATTATATGAAGAATAATATGAAAAATATATAGTTAATTTCAAATGTTAATATGAATAATGTCAATTTTTAAATGCTTATATAAACGTATAAGCAATCAAAAAATCCCATTGGCTTAGTGGATAGAGAGTTCGCCACCGGCCCGGCAGACTGACGTTCAATCCCAGCTCGAGTCAAAAACGATATCTCTTTGTTTAACATTCAGCATTATAAGGTACGTAGCCAGGGTAAAGTGAAGCAATTAAGTGTATTGGTGTGGTAGATATTGAAAAGGGTACTTTCAGTTCACTCTCGACTACGGTCGCCAACTTTATATATAGTTATATATAGATAGAGAGAATACGTATATTATTATCATCATCATCTTGTCGAGCTCTCAGCACAAATATCCCTGACCCTCTCTCGCCACGCCTCCCAATCGTTCATCGCTTCGGGTAGGTCTTCAGGGCTACACCCCATATCTTCACAGAGCTGCTGTATGTCGGTTCGAGCTAGTCACCCTGCCTTTGCTCGTCCATGTGAAAGAGTCCACAGGGGTACATGACTTATGAGCTCTTCCCTACTTCTTCAGCAGTGTCCCACATGTCTGGTTCGTCTAATTTTGATAGTTTTCGTGATTGGTGGTTGGTGGCCGAATAGTTGCTGCTTTGTGGGGTGTTGCCTCCAGGACTTGTTCAATATCGCTCGCAGCATTCTTGTGTAGTTGCCGTCAAGCTTTTTCTCCATCCATTTAGTTAGCGTCCATGTAATGCATCCATATAGCAGTATCGACACGACAGCTGCTTGGAAGAATCAGCGTTAAATTTTATCAGTCTGGTCTGACTTCCATATGACCTACAGCCTATTGGTAGCAGTCCATGCCTTTGCTAGTCGGGTGTCGATGTCTGTCTCAGTTGATGAGACACAAAAATATATATTATAATATTAATAAATACAGCTGTGTACATGTGTGTATTCTAAAGGCATCATCAAATAAGACAGGAATATATATGTACAGGATATATAAAAATATGACTTACAAATAGATACTATATATATATATATATATATATATATCGATGATTTAGAAACGATTGTCTCTCCGCAATAGACGACCCACTGGTTTGAGAAAGAGCTATCAAATTGACATGCATGCTAACGGCTAGAAGGTATCGTTTTAATGTAAATAAATATTTCTTTTCCTCATGAAGAAAGGATATTTTTGGTTGTGAGGGTGATCTCTAATGATAAACAATCATTAGAGGTAAGCCACGTTGCTGCAAGATATAACTAATCAAATTGAATTTAAATTTTCTAGCTTCAAAAGAAAAAAAAGACGAAATATTTTTTCTTGCGAAAATAATTATTTACGTTTAATTAAACAAGATTAATTAATTTTTAGTCAGTTCTTCAAGATAGAGTTCTGAACTAGTTACAATATTGCTCAGTTACTAACTCTCTTGACGAAAAGCAAAAAAATAATAATAATTTTACAATTACATTTTATTGTCTGTCTTATAACAGTTCTGTTTTACGTAATTGCAATTTTTAAATAAGAGACAGTTACCAACTTGTTAATTTAAATTCTTCTTGGAATTTTCTCTTCCTGTCACGTCTTTCTACTCTTATTTTTATTCACGTACATTGTTTCTTCTTTAATATGTATTTTACTGGAAACTTGTTCTTGTATCGTCGTGTAGAAAAGATTTTGGTATTTTAGTTTAAAATTTGTCTTTGTATTTATATGGAAACATAAGGTAAAGATAATATTCACATAAGGGAATGAAATTTTCGTAACGGTCATTTATTTAAAAATTATATCATATTTACCCAACCCCTCCGCTCGGGCAGGATATGACACAAACGGAGTTTAACAGGTTTGAATTCAGAGTTTTCTTTCTCCTACACTAGTTGCCTCACCAATGCTGAAGAGCCTAGTCTGCCCTACTATTTACCCATAGCTGGTGGGAGAATAATGGGATTCATACCTTTCCCAAGGGTATTAGTGCTATGTGAAATGCAATCATTCTCGTCCAGGATTTGAACTCGTGTCGCCGTGTCCATTTCCTGCGATAATAACCATTACACCACGGGCAGGGACGAACTCATAAGAGATGTACTCTTATGGACCCCACACATGGCCGTGCAAAAGCAGGACGACCAGCACGAACGTATATTTAACAGCTATGTGAGGATACGGGATGTTGTCCTGAAGACCTGCCTAGGGCGATGAACGATAGGGAGGAGTGGCGAGAGAGGGTCAGGGATATCCGTGCTACCAGCGCGACATGATGATGATGATGATGATGATGATACAACAGAGATTTACCAATCATATTTTAAATATTATCTTATTAGATAAATAGTTGGTAGCGTTTTAAAATATATCAAAATTTAGAGGTTATTTAATGGCAAATCCTCTTTGTACATAAATATATATGTACGCTTACACACACACACACACACACATATATATATATATATATATATATATATATATCACCAACTTTGCTTTTACTTTTTTTACTTATTGACATGCAACAAACCGCAAAATGTAAACAGCTCTATCATATTTCAAGCATTTAAAAAAACGTCTGCATTAGCAGAGGCAGCCCAGCGGTTAGAGTGTTCGCCAATGGCCCGGGAGACCTGGGTTCAATCCCAGGTCGAGTCATACCAAAGACTTTAAAAATGGAACTTGATACCACCTTGCTTAACACTCAGCATTATAAGGTACGGTTCAAGGGTAAAGTGGAGCAATCCAGGGAATGGAGTAGCGCCCTCCCCTACACCTTGGTGTAGTAGCTATCGAAAAGGGAGCCTTCGGGTCACCCTCGACTAAAGGGAGACAACTTTACTTTACTTACTTATTATCTTCAAAATGATCCCTGAGGCGTTCCAACACCAATTCCAGGGAATTTACCATTGGTCAAATTCTATGTGAAACTCCTCTTTTGCGAGAGTGTGAAGTATGTAGTTAATGGAATTTCTTTCTATCCTCCACATCCTCAAATCTTACACTCAAGATTTTTTTTCGATATAACAAAGAAGAAAAAGTTACATGCTGCAACATTTGGTTATTAGGGGGCAATGTTTTTGAAGAATCCTGTTTTTTTATATATTGAGTATTTCGTTCAAAAACTATCGACACTTACTTTACATTGATCCTGACTCGTTTCGACGTTTAAAAATCATCACTTAATTTTATCAGCTGTTCATCTAGTTTGGTCTTATGGCATATCAACTCTTGTAGGTTATTTAATGCCAAATCCTCTTTATACATATATTAAATATATATGATTTGGTTTAGTTTGGTTTTATGGCATATCAACCATTGTTGGTTATTTAATGCCAAATCCTCTTTATACATATATATTAAATATATATGATTTGATTTGGTTGGGTTTTATGGTATATCAACCATTGTAGGTTATTTAATACCAAATCCTCTTTATACATATATATTAAATATATATGATTTGGTTGGCTTGGGTTTTATGGCGAATCAACCATTGTAGGTTATTTAATACCAAATCCTCTTTATACATATATATTAAATATATATGATTTGATTTGGGTGGGTTTTATGGTATATCAACCATTGTAGGTTATTTAATACCAAATCCTCTTTATACATATATATTAAATATATATGATTTGGTTGGCTTGGGTTTTATGGCGAATCAACCATTGTAGGTTATTTAATACCAAATCCTCTTTATACATATATATTAAATATATATGATTTGATTTGGTTGGGTTTTATGGTATATCAACCATTGTAGGTTATTTAATACCAAATCCTCTTTATACATATATATTAAATATATATGATTTGGTTTGGTTGTGTTTTATGGCATATCAACCATTGTAGATTGTTTAATGCCAAATCCTCTTTATACATATATATTAAATATATATGATTTGGTTTGGTTGGGTTTTATGGCATATCAACCATTGTAGATTATTTAATGCGAAATCCTTTCTATAAGACATGTATATTAAGTATATATGATTGAGTTTGGTTGACTTTTATGGAATATCAACCTTTGTTGTTTATTTAATGACAAATCCTGTTCATACATATATATTGAATATTATTTGTAAACGCTTAGTTTGTAAATAACATTCTTAAACGAGCCTAAACTCTTTTTTACTCACAATTAAATGGTTTCAAGTATTTCTATCTAACAGTAACAATTTAAAATCAGTCATTTGTTTGTTCAGATAGTTCGTTCTATTTGACTGATAGATATGACCCCTTCAGGTGCTATCACTGCAGGTCAGGGTGGAACTAGGAGCAATGGAGAGGTACTCCGCATTCCCCAAATATCCAAGACTAGAGCCTCACCATCAGATGATTTATATTCATATCCAGAACACTCGTTAGAGTGGTGTTTTTACCCCTCTGCAGAGATGCAGTCGGTGTATTTTACGGCCCAAGCCGACTTTATTTGAACTTAGAATTGTGAAGTGTCTCTTTGGCGTAATGTGAAACTGACTATATCACAGTAAGAGGAGTTCGTACTTCAGTCATGCTATGACACACTTTCGGAATAATATCCCCCCAATATCTTGGCTATGGGTAGAATAGAACCACCACTGTCCTCTTACAAGGATGGCTTTGACATTAAACAAGATTGATATGCCATTAAACAAAGAAAACCCGAAATGGGTTGAAAGCTTGGTTTGGTTTGGTTGGTTTGGTTTTATGGCATATCAACCTTTGGAGGTTATTTAACGCCAAATCCATTTTTATGTAAATAATCTGTTCTATTGAAAACAAATCAGTTTAGCATGAGTACACAGTTTGTCAAAAACATTTCTATTTCAAATTCTTCAGTTTATTCAAGCAGTTATACATAACAATTCAGTTTAGTGTAAGTTCAGTTTCAATGTCAAAAACAGTTTAAATGTAAATACGGTTTAATTGTCAAAAACATTTCTATTTTAAGCTATTTAGTTTAATCAAACAATTCAGTTTAGCATAAGTATGCCGTTAGTTCTATTTAAGCCATAGATAGGGCCCTATCAGGTGCTACCACTCCGGGCCTGAGTGGATCTGGAAGCAATGGTAATAAAGGGGTCCTCTGTATTTCCCAAGGTCCAACATTACTGGGACTTCACCATCAGAGTGTTTAGTGTCATATCCAGGACACTCGTCTTACCCCTCTGCAGAGGTGCAGTCAGTGTATTCCACAGCCCCACAATGGTTGAAAGCTTCAATCTTGATACTTTTTTTTCTTTTTTATCTCGCCTCCTATGTTGAGCTGTTGCATTTTGCCGACCCTCCAGACGTTCCTTCAGCTTATTATTATAACTGGACAGAGAAACGATATTGCTTACTACAAAAGGAAAAACTAAGTCTTTAGAAGCTTTAAAATTTAAGAATAAAGGTTGCAATCTTAAGAAATGATTAATTAAAAGTCAAAAAATAATTGCCAAAATATTATTTATGTATAACGATAATAGGATATTCATTTAAAAAAAGATATTTATCTAATCTACACACGTAGCATACCTGGTATACGATGTGCGTACGATAAGTTTCCAGACTTTTTTCGTACGAACATTTAAAATTTCTATAGACTCTTGAACACTCAGTATGTTATTGCTATACATCTTATGAGATGACTGACCAATTTTTATGATTTCAGCTTCAAATAAACAGCTACAGCAGCAATTGAAATACACCCTACTAAAGTCTGATTGTCACAGCTGGTGAATTTCAAAAATACAATCTGACACTTTAGAAAAACAATATGCAATGAAATTGTGTTTAAAACTTGGAAAAAAAGGATGCCACAGAAACGTATGGAATGCCTCAGACTGCTTTTCGACCATCTTGCATGAATCGAGCATTACTTTTTAAGTGGTATAAGAGATTCAAGGAAGGCCGGGAGTCTGTGAGGGATGAGGAGATGTGTGGGAGGAGTACGGAAAACAATACACCAGGGTTGATTGCCCAAAGGGTTAGGGTTAGGGTTACTATTTTGAGGTTTTAAGGAAGTTAAGCAAGAGATTCCATCGGAAGAGTCTAGCACTCTTCAAATTGGCTCAGTGGCATTTCCAGCAGGACAATGCACCAGTCCATAATTCCATCCTTGTCACAGACTATTTAACCAAGATGGGCATCAAGACAGTTCCTCAGCCTTCCTGTAGTCCAGACGTTGCTCCCTGTGACTTTTGGTTATTCCCTAACCTCAGAGGCTGTCGTTATTGAGGAGATGAAAGAGGCTGTGACGAAGGTCATTGACACGCTCACACAAGAGGACTTCGATGGGGCCTTGCAGAAGTTATTGGAACGGTATAACAAGTGCATTGCTGCCAGAGGATATTACTTCGAAGTGGACTAGAGTTTCATGTGTGACTATCAATAAAGGTGTCCATACTAAAAAAAAGTCTGGAAACTTATTTAATGATCCTCGTATGTGCGTTTTTCTTTCAGCTCCTTATGTGGCGTTGAAGCGAAAAAATATCATTTTCGCTCCATTTTGTATCATTTGAAATATATTCAGAATCAGTAAAGCCTGGAAAAGTACGAAAACGTTAACGAATAGAATCCTGTAAAACTTCCTTTAGAAGCCTGCTTCTTTGCCTTGTTAACCTGAATAACAACTGATTTTTTTCTTTCTATTTGATTTTTATGTTTCTTGTCTTTTGCTTTTTGCTTTTTCTTCTTTTTTTTTATTACTTCTTTCTATTCATCTTCTCCAAACAGTCTTCCTCTTATCCCAAGTATTTCGCTTCCATTTTGTTTCTTCTTTCCCCGTTTGAATTTATTTTCTTCCAAGAACCATCCTTTTTTTCCCCCCTTTTTTGCTTTTTTGTTTGTTTGTTTGTTTTTTTGTTTGTTTTTTTTTTTTCCTTTTTTAGTGCTTCGTTTTCTTTTCACATCCACTGTTCCTCCTTTTTTTTAGAGGGGGAAGTCCTATAATTCGATACTCTCTCTCTCTCTCTCTCTCTCTCTCTCTCTCTCTCTCTCTCTCTCTCTCTCTCTCTCTCTCTCTCTTTGTGTGTGCGTGTGTGTGTGTGTGCCAGTTCCGCTTTTCTCTTGTTAGCCTTTTCCTTCGATATAAAACCTTATATTCACCACCCATTTAATCACATCCATAAAACGTGTCATTTTCTCTCCTTCTCTCTCCTTCATCTTCCTCCCACTACTCCATTGCTTTCTTTTCTATTTTATTTCTTGTTACATTTCCTTCTCTTATTGTCAATATCCCATTCCCATTTTTGTCTCTCAAATTCTCATCTTTTCTTTCGATTTTCCTATATCTCCATATCACTGTTATGGCTTCTCCATCTTTTTTCTTCCTTATCATATTTGGACGGATTTCTTCATCTTTTCATTCTTTTTAACATGCTATTATTTTCTATAAATATTCTCATTTTTTTTTTCTTCCCGTTTTAACTTTATATTTTCCTCACCATAACAACTAATACTAAAAACCAATCCATTTTATCATCAAATCTCTCTGTCTCTCACTTTCTCTCTTACTCTCTCTCTCTCTCTCTCTATATATATATATATATATATATATATATATATATATATTCGTGTATGTGTGTGTGTGATTTTCTATAAATATTATCGTTTTTTCTTCCGTTTTAACTTTATATTTTCCTCATCATAACAACTAATGCTATAAACCAATCTATTTTATCATCAAATCTCTCTCTCTCTCTGTCTCTGTTTCACTCTTTCTCTCTCTCTCTGTATAATTATGTATATATATATATATATGTGTGTGTCTGTGTGTGTGTGATTTTCTATGAATATTCTCCCTTTTTTCTTTCAGTTTTAACTTTATATTTTCCTCACCAATAACAACTAATACTATAAACCAATCTTTCTCTCTCTCTTTCTCTCTCTCTCTGTATATATATATATATATATATGTGTGTGTGTGTGTGTGTGTGTGTGTGTGTGTGTGTGTGTGTGTGTGTGTGTGTGTGTGGCTTCTTTTCTCCCTTTATTTTTTTACTTTTCTCTTATTGTTTTCTATTCTTTTTTATGCTTGTCTTTTTTTTTTCAATCTCGATATCGCTCTTTTTCTTCTTCTCTTTCCATTTTTTCTTCCCTTTCTCCTCCTTTTTTCTCTTCCTATTATTTTCTTCATGTTACCTCTTTTGAATCGTTATCGTTTCCCTTTTCTCATCCTTCCCTCTCCTCAATTCTTTACTCTTTTCTCTTCAGTATTTTTCCCCTGCAAAATCCACCACGCAATACTAAAACACACCTTTGATCACTACGTCTTCTTTCATTTGCCTTTCCAATCGCTTCGTCAGTCTCTATCTGTATACACTCTATTCATTCCATCCTACAGATACATATGTGGGTACATTCGCCTACGTATGTGTGTCTCTCTCTCTCTCTCTCTCTCTCTCTCTCTCTCTCTCTCTCTCTCTCTCTATCCTAGTCATTTGTCGATGCATCTTCTTTCTTTCCTACTCATCTGTGTGTCCTCCACCTGCACACCTGTCCAATAGCCTACCTACCAACCTACCTGCCTATCACTGCGTCTGGCCGAGCTGGGTTACTTTGACACGTACTAAATTTACTCTCGCTTCCCAGTGCCGACATTTTGAGCAGCCTGCATCGATTTAGTCTGCCGATTTTATGTAACTGCTACGAACGACTGAAAGCAAAATGCCACGTGAGAGGAAACGGTTGTTGACGTGGATAATCTTAGTCTCACTTAAACTCTAAGGTGACGCCAGAAGTGAAAGATCATCATCATCATAAACGTATTGTTTATCAGCATTATCATTACCATCATCATTATCATTATCATTACTATCATAATATTTCGTTTGAGACTCATCACAATTATGCAAATAATTGTCATTCACCTAATAAGTTAGAGATTTCTCGTCTCTTTTCATTGATTTTCATAATGAAACTGACATATTTGGTTAATATTTGAAACCTTGGTGCCCAAGAAATATCAAATGGTGTATGTAGAAATTTTGGGCGGTGATGATGGTTCAGTTAGAGTTATACAGTAATGGAAAAAAAAAACTAAACAAGTTCTTTATTGATTGAATGATTGATTCACTTTGAAACTTTCGGGTGGATTTTCTTGGAGACTAATTAATGCACAATATTTCAAATACTTTAAAACTTGTTTTTACCTGTTTATTGTTTTTCTTCTAGGACTTAGGGGAATAATCAGTTGCTCAGAGGGCACTCGTAAGTAAGTAAGTAAAGTTGTCGACCGTAGTCGAGGGCAACCCGAAGGTTCCCTTTTCAATTGCTACAAAACCGAGGTGTAGGGAAGGGCATAACTCCTTTTCCTGGATTGCTCCACTTTACGCTTGATACCTACCTTATATAGCTGAGTGTTAAGCAAGGAGGTATCAAGTATCATTTTTAAAGTCTTTGATATAACGTGACCTGGGATTGAACCCAGGCCTTCCGGACCATTGGCGAACACTCTACCCACCGGGCCAATGAGCCGGTTAAAGTAAAGTTGGCGACCGTAGTCTAGGGCCACCGGAAGGCTCCCTTTTCAATAGCTACCACACCGAAGTGTAGGGGAGGGCATAACTCCTTTCTTTAGATTGCTCCAATTTACGCTTGATACGTACCTTATATTGCTGAGTGTTAAGCAAAGAGGTATCAAGTACCATTTTTAAAGTTTTTGGTATAACGCGACCTAGGATTGAACCCAGGTTTCCCGGACCATTGGCAAACACTAACCGGGAATGGAGCAATATATATTTTTTTATCTATTTCTTATTATTGTAGGATTTCAATGTATTATTACCTCTCACAACAAGGACCTTATACTGAGAAAACTTTTCTTGCAGAAGTCTGCTCTGTTGGGTACGGCACACATATGTATGCCGTGCGCAACAGACATATTCAACTTTGATCCAAGAAGCCTTTCAGTTTTGTTGGAATTGAACAAAGTGCTCCAACCACCATTAGTATTATTACTTTCACATAACTTTTTCAGACAGACCACATATTTTCGCGCTTCTATCTTGAAAGCAGAATACTTGCCAGTCTTCAAGTTTTCTGAAACAGTGATGTTATGATCATTAGGAATAGCTAATATTTGTCTCTGCCTCCCACTAGATAGGACTTGACTGTCGGATTATTGTGAAGGTTAGGAGAGGGGAAGGTCCGACCCAAGCCGAGGCTCGAGCCTTGCTGGTCTATGCTGGTCATCGGCCTACTTAGTCCAATGTGGGCCTGACGAGCCCAGGTGGACATAGACTCAAATATGAGTTCAGGCACGAATACGAGATTATAACTTAAACTGGACAGCGAGGCCCAGTGCTATAGAAAGGTATCAAAGGTGTCAATATTACAGCTCGCTCACCTGAAGGTGGCCCAGCCGATCATCAGGAATAGCTACGTGAATAAGTTGTTATTTTCCTAGGTTAGGATAAAGGAAAATAGCATATTATTAGTAGTACAAATATTAGTAGTTGATATTAGTGTAAATTATTAGTAGTACAAATATTATTAGTGCAAATTATCAGTAGTACAAATATTATTTGTGCAAATTATTAGAAGTACAAATGTTATTACTAAAAATTATTAATAGTATGAATATTATTAGTGCAAATTATTAGTAGTACTAATATTACTGCTCCAAATTATTAGTATTACCAATATTATTAGTGCAAATTATTAGGGCAAATTATCAGTAGTACAAATATTAGTACAAATTATTAGAAGTACAAAGTATAAATTATTAGTAGTATGAATATTATTAGTGCAAATTATTAGTAGTACTAATATTACTGCTCCAAATTACTAGTAGTACAAATATTATTAGTGCAAATTATCAGTAGTACAAATATTATTAGTGCAAATTATCAGTTGTACAAATATTATTAGTGCAAATTATTAGAAGTACAAATGTTATTGCTATAAATTATTAGTAGTATGAATATTATTAGTGCAAATTATTAGTAGTACCAATATTATTAGTGCAAATTATTAGGGCAAATTATTAGTAGTACAAATATTATTAGTGCAAATTATTAGGGCAAATTATTAGTATTGCAAATATTATTAGTGCAAATTATTAGTAGTACCAATATAATTAGTGCAAATTATTCGTAGTACAAATATTATTAGGGCAAATTATTAGGGCAAATTATTAGGGCAAATTATTAGTAGTACAAATATTATTAGTGCAAATTATTAGTAGTACAAATATTATTAGTGCAAATTACTAGTAGTACCAATATTACTGCTCCAAATTATTACTAGAACAAATATCGTTACTACAAATCATTAGAACAAATATTATTAGTACAAATATTAGTACATTATCATTTGTAGTAGTACATTATTAGTAGTAGTTGTACATTAGTAGTAGTGTATTATCAGTAGTAGTTTTACATTATAATTAGTAGCATATTCTTATTACTAGCAGTAGTGCATTATCATTTTTAGTAGTTGTATATCATTATTTCAAGTAGTTCATAATTATTTGTACATTATACGTTATACATTATTAGTAGTACAAAATATTATTAGTACATTATTAGTCGTATATTATTAGTAGCGTGAAATATTATTAGTACATTATTATTAGTAGTAGTATATAAGTAGTCGTGCATTATTATTATTATTATTATTATTATTATTTGTACTAGTTCATTATTAGTTGTAATAGTAAGTGAGTAAAGTTGGCGACCATAGTCAAGGGCGACAAGGAGGCTCCCTTTTTCAATAGCTACAATACCAAGGTGTAGGAGAGGGCGCTATTCCTTTCCCTGGGTTGCTCCACTTTACCCTGGATACGTACCTTATATTGCTAAATGCTAAGCAAGGAAATATCAAGTACCATATAAAGTCTATGGTATGACGCGACCTGGGATTGAACCCAGGTCTCTAGGACCATTGGTGAACACTCTATCCAATTAGTCATCATCATTATCATCATGTCGTGCCACTAGCACGGATATCCCTGACCCTCTCTCGCCACTTTTCCCTATCGTTCATCGCCTCTGGCAGGTCTTCAAGGCTACATCCCGTATCCTCACATAGCTGCTGAATGTGTCATATTTACCCAACCCCTCCGCTCGGGCAGGATATGACACAAGGTCAATTTTTTAAGCGGAGTTTAACAGGTTTTGAATTCAGAGTTTTCCTTCTCCTAGACTAGTTGCCTCACCAAGGCTGAAGAACCTAGTCTGCCCTACTATTTACCCATAGCTGGAGGGAGAATAATTGGATTCATACCTTTCCTAAGGGTACTAGATGTTCATGCTGGTCGTCCTGCTTTTGACCGGCCATATGTGGGGGTCCATGAGCTCATGCCTGCTTCTCCAGCAATGTCCTGCGTGTCTGGCTCATCTAACTTGGATAGGCAGGTGGCTGTATAGTTGGTGTCTTGTAGGGTGTTGCCGCCAGGACTTGGTCAATATTGCTCGTAGTAGCAGTCGTTGTAATAGTAGTTGTAGTACATTATTATTTCTTGTAGTACATTATTATTGATACATTATTAGTAATACATTATCAATAGTGCAAAATATTATAAGTAGAAATCATTAGTAGTACAAAATTAAAAGAATATTATTAGTTAATGATTACAATGTCTTGATGATGACGCTCGTGTTTTCGCCCTGTTTTAAAATCTTAATTTCGTAGAATTTATTTTCTCCATGATTTGAAAAGGGACATTATCATACCATTTGTGGCTACATTGTAGCCATATTTTTACCAAAGAAGTCAGAGAATAAGCGGTCAGATTTCATCATGCCGTCTCCTCAAAGTCTGGATTTCAGCGCGCTTATAAAAGAATCCATTTGGCGCAATGGCTAAAGTGCTACACTGCTGCCTGGAAAAAAAGCAAGCTCGAATACCAGTCGAACTATAGCGGTCACGTTTGGATTAATACTCTTGAGAAAAATATAAACGCCCTTATCTCACCAGCTATAGGTTAAATAGTACCCTTGCTGTTCTTCTACAAGGATGGTTTTTTGGCAATAAATAAGCCACCAAGGTCGGTATGGCATTAAACAAAGAAAACTGAACGGTAAGTGTGTTTTATTGAGTTTGTATTAAGTGCTTCCATTAAGTGTTTTATAAAGTTCGTTTTAAGTGCTTGCATTGTTGATAGGTGTTCTGCATCTCTCGAATTCTGTGTATACCTCGGAAATTGTCCATGCAACCTTTTATTCAAGAAAGCATTCGATTTTTTTTTTTTTGATCCATCGGAAGGTAAACTCTTTTTTTTTTTCGGTATTAGCCCTCTCAATTCTCACTTTTTTACTGCTTACAGTAAGAATTATTGTTTACTGATAGACAGATAATAAGCTAGATTTAAGCGCTCACATTATAAGCTATACTTAACGCTTACTCAGCCACTGCAACCCAAAGAACGTTTTTAGTAGACTCTTTTCACACTTGCCAAGAAATGTATGGCACTATGCATTGTCATAAGCTAAAGAGTTCTTTTACCCAATTCTCCAACTAACAATGGCTACTCCATGTCTTATGACGGTCACTACCCAATATCGACAGCATAAATAAGACCTTTTAACTTTAACTTCTGGTCGTTAACGTACTAACTTCTTTCGTTTCATTATTTATAATATATTATATAATTCTGAGTTACTTTGCTGTTCTTTTCTTGAGCTTTTGTCATAGTTTTTCGAGCTGGTTATTCTTATTCGGTGGTAATGGCCTTATTTTCCCCCAGGGAATTTTTAGATTCCAAACTTTAGACCAATGTCAGGACTGCTTTCTTGAACTCTTTTCCAATTGAGTAACTGTCCTTTTTCTTACTTCGAACAAAGATTCAGATCCTCCAAGAACAATTGATGATTTACAAATGGACCCCTCTAATCCAGTTCGTACATCATTTCTATTGATCTTAAAACCATTGAAACAGGTATAAGAGCAATTGTTATTATTATTATTATTATTACAATTTTTAAAGTCTTTTGAAAGTTTTTCACACTGGCATGTAGAGATTGAGTTACATCAAGCCTCCTCAAGTCTTCAGGACTCCTCTCAGTATTCTGTCCAATCTTAATAATGCTGTAGTTTGGATGATTTCTACTTGTCCTCTTATTTTCAAGTCCTCCAGTCTCTGTACCAATCCTTTGATGATTTATTGAGCTCACCAATGACAACTGGTAACATCGTCACTTTCATATTCCATAGTTTTTTCAGTTCTCTAGCAATGTCCTGGTACCTATCTCTCTCTTTGCTTTCTTTCAGTTTTACTCCGTCGTCAACCGGAACGGCGAAATCCACTATTTTGCAGGTTCTCTTTTCTTTTCTTTTCTTTTTTTTTTTTTTTCTTTTTCTTTTTTTTTTTTTTTTTTTTGACTATCACTAGGTCTGGTCGTCTAGCCGAGATTAGGTGATCTGTTTGTATCTCAAAATACCTAAGAATTTTGTGTCTCTTTTCAAAAACAGATTCTGGGTTGTGTATTTACCATTTGTTCGTATGGTCAAATAAAAATTTTTTGCATAACCTATAATTAATATTTTGATTAAATTACTATGACCAGAAAATCCAGCAAACACCCACATGTGACATACGGAATACTGAACCGCTGTTTCGACATTATTGGATATCATTAACAATTCATACCGTAATCTCTACCACTGGAGATCGAACCAGCAACCCAAGAATGCAGAAACCAAACTTCTACCAATGGGCCACCAATTCATGCCACACATAAGCGATGCCAAATTAACTAATCATGGTAAGAATGCGCGACCGCATTTCTTTACGAGTTTTTTTCACACCAATATCAACTGATGATTTTCCCTGAAGTTTGAGTGAAAGCAGTTTTTTTTTTTTTTCAGCTTTCCAGGACTCTTCTAGGTAATTTAGCTGATCTCAACAGTACTGTGGTTGGGACAGTCTCAATTCTTCCTCGAAACTTCAATTCCACATGTCTCTTTTTCAGGTTTTTCGAGATCGTTGAGGGGTTCCAGCTATGACTATCACCTTCATCTTCAACAAACTTTCAGCTCTCTAGAAAGATCTAAGTATTTCTCGTATTTTATTTTGTGTTTTTGTTTTTGTTTTTTGTTTGTGTTTTGTTTTCGTTTTTTGTTGTTTTTGTTTTTTGTTTTTTGTTTTTTTACTTTCTCTTACTTTTACAGCTGGACCACTTGTTGACAAGTTATTCTTCTTTTTTAAAAGTAGTTCTAGTCTTCTGGTTTGTATTGGGTGACCGATTTCTATCTCAATATTCCAGAGAATTTTGTGTGTATGATTTTCTACGACAGATTCTTCTCTTTTCCGATCGAATTTCTCAGTATGGTCAAAGTTAAGTCGCTTGCACAATTCCCAATGGATCATCTTTCTCCCCATAGTCATGCTTGTCTGGTAATTCGTCTGCGACATTTTGCTGTGTTTCCTTATGACATGCCTGATCTCTCTTCAAAGACCATTTACCTGCAATCCTTTTTTATCTGATCTATTCAAACTTTTACATAATGGGATGTTATTAATAGTGATTTAGCTTTTCTTTTTTGAGGTTTCCTCCACGTTATCATGCCTTGATCAGGTTGTACGCAATTTCTTTCGTTTGTCTTTCAAAGTATCCCTAATTTTTTTGTTCTATTTTTGTTTTCTTGTTTTTTTCCCCCCGTTTTCCCATGAGTCCTTGTTATTTTTGCTATTGCAATTCTAGTTTATTGTAAGTAAATAAAGTTGGCGACCGTAGTCGAGGGTGACCAGAAGGGTCCCTTTTCAAAAAACCGAGTTGTAGGGGAGGGCACAACTCCTTTCCCTGGATTGCTCCACTTTACCCTTGATACGTATCTTATATTGCTGAGTGTTAAGCAAGGGGGTATCAAGTACCATTTTAAAAGTCTTTGGTATGATGCGAGGTCTCCCGGACCATTGATGAGCACTCTACCCACTGAGCCAATGAGCCAGTCTAGTTTATTACAATTAGCTAATTTCTTGTCTGTTCTTATCGTCCGTGAATTGCCGAATCAGCACAGTCCTCAGTGGTGGTTATGGCTCTTCCTCGTTCATTTCTTGTAACACATTTACGCCAAATTATCTGCTAGCTGTCATGAGAAATTGAGAGCCAATTCTCTTCAGAATTCTTACTGACCCCAATATTGCCATGATCAGTTTGATCCCAACATTTAGGAATTCAGATGCCACGAATCATGCAGATAAGATCTTTCTGGACAGATTCCATTGCGCAACAAATTTTATGAGCTATCTTCGTTTTTATGTTCTTCTGTTTTATTTCTCACGCATCTTTCAGGATTTGTTTGTTTGTTTGTTTGTTTGTTTGTTTTTGCATTTGTTTGTGTTTTCATTCTTTGATTCGCTGGAATGTCCATAAGCACGATTTGATAATATCTCGTTTATTCTGTAATAACGTTCCACATCAGCGGTAAACACGGGCCTCTCTTTACTCAGAAATATTTTTCTCGTCTTCCTCTCCTCTTTATTTGGCCATAAATCATCACTCATGCAATATCTGATGACTTTCGCTAAAAACAGTTATACCATCTCACCTAAAATTTTCAACAGTTGCAGATTTCGTTAGTCTCGCTTGTTGTATTTTCATAACGCAAATAACGGGTTACATTCACTTGAGATCAAGCCAGCTTTTTAATCTAACTGTATTTAGGCTGATTTTAGTTATATAATTATTTAATAATTTTATGATTTATAATTATTTAAATGGTCTCTATTCTTCCTATGAGGGTTTAATCTTACTGGCATTTTTAAGAACATTTAGATTGGTTTGATTTGGTTGGTTTTATGGCATATCAACCCTTGTAGGTTATCCAACGCCAAATCCACCTCTATGTAAATAATCTGTTCTATTGAAAACAGTTCAGTTTAGCATAAGTACACAGTTTAATTGTCAAAAACATTTCCATTTCAAACTATTTAAGCAGTTATATGTAATAATTCAGTTAAGTGTAAATACAGTTTTAATGTCGGAAAACAGTTCTATTTCAAGTAATTCAGTTAAGCATAAGCACATAATTTAAGTGTAAGTACGGTTTGATTGTCAAAAAAGTTTCTATTTCAAGCTATTCAGTTTACTCAATTCATTTTAGCATACGTATGCTGTTAGTTCTATTTAACTCATAGATAGGGCCCTATCAGGTGCTACCACTCCGGGTCAGAGTGGACCTGGGAGCGATGGCAATTAAGGGGTACTCCGCATTCCCCAAAGTTCCAGCACTGCTGGAACCTCACCATCAGATTGTTTAGTGTCATATCCAGGACACTCGTTAGGGGGGGGTCTTACCCCTCTGCAGAGGTGCAGTCAGTGTATTCTACAGCCCCAGCTGACTGGGCAACAGAACATTTAGAGAGTGTTCCAAACGATTACATTAATATTCCAGCTTTTGTTTATTTTTTTATAAAGGTGCATATACTTTTTGAGTTTCTCATTGTTGTATTGCCGAAATACAACTATACACATATACATGCGGAAGCAAAATCAACAATAATGACGAACAAACTCACTTCTTTCGAAAAATATACCTCTCACACTTTATTCGAAATGGTTGCGAAAGGGTTGCGAAAGGGTTATATGTAAGAGGTGAGTTGGAGATTGAACAAACTGCAACATATTGATCGGGGGTCCTGAGGGCCCATAGCCCTCTGCTGGGTGCTGGTTCTCTCTAAAGCATCTTATCTCCAACTAACTGACTCCAACTTACTGAACTTCCTGTCGCACCGGGTTATATCACTGTTTGACATCCACCTGCTTCCTGTGAGCGTCGCATCTGCACCCAATTCAACCCGTCCACAGTCAAGGTTATACCCTGATATCTTTGACCAGATGCACCTGTTCCTTGATTGACGGTTGGGTCAAAGGTCAATATGTTACGTCATTCTCTTTTATGTTTATTTTTGCTGGAACCACGACATTCACTTTCCGGAAAATCTTTTATTTGCCTTCATTTACCAAGCTTAATCTTCTAGTTAAATTGAGTCGTTTGAATTTCCATATCCTCCTAAAGTTTATTTGTTTATTCTTTTTGACAATTGCTGATTTTATCATATTCTATCGGTTTCCTTAGTCAAATCCTATTCGTTTGCACAGTTCCCAGTAAATACCCATTCCTGTACAATCATGTTTATCTTTGCAATTTTCGGTATTATTTCACGGCTTTTACTTATTATATAGGTAACAGTTCTCTCACTCATTCTTGCTAATTTTCTCTCTCTCTCTCTCTCTCTCTCTTTGTCTCTCTCTCTCTCCTTTCTCTTTCTCTCTCTCTCTTTTTCTCTCTCTCTCTCTCCTTTCTCTTTCTCTCTCTCTTTGTCTCTCTCTCTCCTTTCTCTTTCTATCTCTCTTTCTCTCTTTCCCTTTCTCTCTCTTTGTCTCTCTCTCTCTCTGTCTCTCTCTTTGTCTCTCTTTCTTTCTCTTTCTCTCTCTTTTTCTCTCTCTCTCTTTCTCTCACTCTTTCTCTTTCTCTCCTTCTCTCTCTCTTTCTCTCTCTCTTTGTCCCTCTCTCTCTCTTTTTTTCTATCTCTCTTTGTCTCTCTTTCTCTTTCTCTCTCTTTTTCTCTCTCTCTTTCTCTCTCTCTTTCTCTTTCTCTCCTTCTCTCTCTCTCTTTGTCTCTCTCTCTTTTTCTCTCTCTCTTTTTCTTTCTATCTCTCTTTCTCTCTCTTTCTCTTTTTCTCTTTTTCTCTCTCTCTTTCTCTTTCTCTCCCTCTCTCACGTTCTCTCTCTCTTTGTCTCTCTCTCTCTCTCTCACACACACACACACACATAAGTGACATTAACTCGTCTCATTGAGCTTAATGTACTTTCTTTTTAAATTCAGTTTCTCTCCTCAAATTCCCTCTGCATAAGAAAATCTATCTCATCTTCCTTTCAATTCTTTTTAATTTTTTCCCGCTGTTCTTTTTTTTTTTTTTTTTTTTCTTGCTTAGGAGTTTACCTTTTCCCACGTTTACCTTTTTGTTCGTTTTAGCACCCATTTCAACCGCCATAATTAAAGAGCCTAGTCAAAACAATCTTTAAAGAGCTTTCTCGCTCGATCTTTTCTTTTCACACAGTCTTTCAGATTATTTGTTTGTTTGTTTGGGTTTTATGGCATATCAACGTTTGTAGGTTATTCAATGCCAAATCCATTTTTATACAAATGAACAGTTAGTTCAATTTCTATTTAGTTCATTTCTCTTTCAAGCTATTCAGTTTAAATTTTTAAAAAAGCCTATTTCAAACAACTCAGTTAAGTATCAGAATAGTTTTTGTTTACACACATTTAAATCTTAAAACAGTTCTATTTCAAACAATTCACTTTAGGGTAACTACAGTTTCAATATCAAAAACAGTTCTATTTCGAAACAATTCAGTTTAGCATAAGTTAGTAGTTTAATTCAGTCATAGATAGGACCCTATCAGATACTTCCACTCCAAGCCAGAGTGGACCTGGGAGCGATGGCAATGAAGGGCTACTCCGCATTTCCCAAATCTCCATTATTATTGAAACCTGACCATCAGATAATTTAGTGTCATATACAGGACACTCGTTGGGGGGGGGTCTTACCCCTGTGCAGAGAAGCAGTCGATGTATTCTACAGCCCCAGGTGACTAGGCAAGGTCTCTCAATGTAAGTTTATACAAATATAAATCAGTTTGATTTATATTTTCAGTTTATACAAATATAAATCAGTTTGATTTATATTTTTAAGTTTTCTTTTGTCCAGTTTAGGAAGGGTTCAGAATATATCATTGTGGATATTACGCATGTATTTGTGTCATTGATTATACCACAACTACGGAGTTGCATTCAAAAATGAATCTCCAAATATATTCCTTTCTGAATTCTTCTTTTGTTTTAATATAACAAGATGGCTCAGTGTACTGGGACTGTAGAATGCACCGACTATATCTCGGCCGAGGGAATATACCCCACTCCAACGTGTGCCCTGGATACGGTACTAAAATAATCTGATGATGAGTCTCTAGTAATGCTGGAGATTTAGAAAACGCAGACTACCTCATCATAGCCATTACTTCAAGGTCCACTCTGACCCGGATTGGTAGCACCTGTTAGGGTTCCATATATATAAATGGGGCTGTAGAATGCACTGATTACATTTCGACAGAGGGGTAAGACCCCCACCTCTTGCATATGACACTAAACCATCTGATAGTGAGGTTCCAGTAGTGTGGGAGCTTTAGGGAATGCGGAATACCCCTTTATTGCCATCACTCCCAGGTCCACTCTGGCCCGGACTGGTAGTGTTGTATTTTGGCTTTCGACCAAAAAAGCCATTACAAGGTGATGCACCGGAAAGAGGTGACACATTCTAATGGCAGTTATGAGAAGAAATCGCGTGGGCGGAAATTGGCTGACGAAATGGGACGAGGTAAAAAAATTCCCATGGTACACTCATAGACTGATGCACCGGAAGAGAGTGACCTCTGAACTGCATGACAGTTATTTCCGCTTGATGACGATCAAGCATGCGATTTCAAAGATCGATTAGGCGACTGAGTGAGCGTTGAACTATTATATAACTCAGTCAAGACAGAAGTCAAGACAGTTCCAGTTAGATATCGGACGGAGTTATAGACGAGTTGTGGTAAGGGAAGCCACACCAGACCGAAGGGGCTCGGGGCCCCCGATTGAATTGGAGTCCAGAGAAAATGCTGATAAGATGCAGTAAAGGAAGCCATCACCCAGCAGAGTGAGCCTTTGGGCCTCCGGTTGAGCAGCTGGAGAACGAGAAAGACACAACGCTGACGGCCATAAGTTTGGGGTCAAAATATTGAAGTTTCTGTTTGGTCTCCAACTCCCTCTCACACGCAAACCTTGAGTAACCCTTTTCGAACCCTTGCAATAAAGTGAGAGGCACATATTTTGTTAAAGAAGTCTTCCTGCGTCTGTCTTTATCATTGTGTCGTTGTGAATTATTCTACATATATATATGCATGTATATGCATGTGTATATGCATATGAGAATATAACAGTAGCACCTGATATGGTCCTATCTATGAGTCAAATAGAACTAAACTGTGTACTTATGTCAAACTAAATTGTTTGAAACAGAACTGTTTTGACATTCAAACGGTGTACTTATGCTAAACTAAACTACTTGAAATAGAACTGTTTTTTACATTTAGATTGTGTACTTATGCTAAACTGAATTGTTTAAAATAAAACTGTTTTTTTTTACATTTAAATGTGTGTAAACAAAAAATGTACTTGTGCTAAACTGAATTGTTTGAAATAGAACTGTTCTGACATTTAAACTTTTTACGTATTTTGAACTAAATTGTTTGAAATAGAACTGTTTTTGACATTTAAAATGTGTACTTATGCTTAACTTAATTGTTTGAAATAGAACTGTCTTTATTTTTAATCTGTATACTTATGAGAAAGTGAATTGTTTAAAATAGAAGTGTTTTATTATTTAAACTGTGTAGGTATGTTAAACTGAATTGTTTGAAATAAAAGTAAGTGAAGTTGGCGACCGTAGTTGAGGGCGACCAAAAGGTTCCCTTTTCAATAGTTATTACTCTGTGGTGCAGGGGAAGGCGATACTCCTTTCCTTAGATTGCTCCCCTTTACCCTTGATATACACTTTATATAGCTAGGTGTTTGGCAAGGAGGTATCAAGTACCATTTTAAGGTCTTTGGTATGATTCTACCTGGGATTGAACCCATGCCTTCCGGACCATTGGAGAACACTGTACTCACTAAGCCAATGAGAAGGTTGTTTGAAATGAAAGTGTTTAAATATATGAAAATAGATTTGGCTTTAAATAACCTACAAAGGTTGATATGCCATCAAACAAAACAAAACAAAATCAATATTACAAGATATCTAGACCTTTCTTTTCAGTTAATTGCACTGGTAGTTTTTATTACTGCTTATTCGGTTTCCTTCTGTTACTTCCAGTTTTCTTAAGTGTATTATTATCAATGTCACATATTTCTTGATTTCAATCTCCATTCTAACGTTGAATAAAGTTTTTCATTTTTTTCTTGTTTTATTTTCGACGAATAATCCCAAGTTGCTCACTTGATTTGAATAGACGAATCTTTCTAATGAATGACTAAATTTATTTTACGATTCATCAAGATGCAACAAAGTGGTATTATTCCTTTGATGGTGAAAAAAATGCTTTCGTACTAAACACCGGTAAGGTTCTCAACTTGTAATTAGTTCTAGTCATCACTTATTATTGCCTCAGCAAAGAATTTAACTTTTTAAAATCTTTCTAAATCTAAACACTTCCAGATCTATGACTTTTCAGAATCCGATCTGTCATTTCGTTAAATTTTCTCTTAGAATTACATTTCTGTTTTCTTTCCGCTCTTCCACAGATTTTTCTACAGCAGATGCAGGGCGTATGAGAAGTCTGTAATTATTGCAAGTCAAATGAATCATCTTGCCTTTTATCATCCAGTTTGTGATCACTGGATTCATTAGTCACTCTTTGCCCAGTCGGCTGGGGTTGTAGAATACAATGACTGCATCTTTGCTGAGGGGTAAGACCCCCACCTCCAACGAGTATCCTAGATATGACACTAAACATTCTGATGGTGAGTTTTAAGTAATGTTGGAGCTTTGGGGGAATGCATAGTACACCTTCATTGCCATCTCTCCCAGGTACACTCTGCCTCGGAGGGGTAGCACTTGATATAGTCCTATCTATGGGTCAAATAGAACTAAACTGTGTATTTATGCCAAACTAAATTGTTTGAAATAGAACTGTTTTTGACATTTAAAGTGTGTACTTCTGCTAAACTGAACGGTTTGGAATAGAACTGTTTTGACATTTAACTGTCTGTAAACAAAAAAATGCAAGAATTGTTTAAAATAGAACTGTTTTTAACATTTAAACTGTGTACTTATGCTTAACTGAATTATTTGAAATAGAATTGTTTGTAACTTTTAAATTCTATACTTATGTTAAACTGAATTGCTTTAATTAGAACTGTATTTGTTATTTAAACAGTGTGCGTATGTTAAACTGACTTGTTCGAAATAGAACTGTTTAAATTTATAAAAACGGATTTGGCATTAAATAACCTACAAAGGTTGATATGTCATAAAACCAAACCAACAAACTATCAATCAGTAATTCCTGAAATTGTTCATCTACCTATTGTTGTTAATCAGAACTCATAGATGCCATAGAAGCTTGTCCTTTCCCAGTCGGTTGTTTTCTTAAAAAAAGAATTTGTTTGCTAGTCGATATTGGTGTTCTAGTAGAATTCAGAGAAAAATCAAAGGAAAACGAAAAACTAGATAAATATCAACACTTTGCTGGAGAACTGGAAACCTTGTAGAATTGTAGTCGGAACTCCTGGAACAATCCAGAAGAAATTGAAAAAGAGTCTGGAGGGAACTGATGATCCAGGGAAGGATTAAACTCGTTGAAATCACTGTATTGTTGAGAACCGTGAGAAGAGACCGGAAGAATTGATGAGACTTGCTTTCATTCAAAATTCAGTGACGTCTATCAGTTATTACTCCCAAAGAATATAAGGCTATCAATAAAACACTATGTGATATCCATATATATATACAACCAAATACAAAAAACAACCTACATGGAGGATTTTCAAAATAGATGCAACCCATTAATATAATAATGATTTGTTATATATTGACCCCTCGACCAAGCCGTCAATCAAGAGATGCACCTGTGTAAATAAGCGGAAGAACAGCGGAAGCAGGTGGACAATAATATAACTAGGTGCCCAGACGGTTCGAGTCAGTTGGAGACAAGATGCCGAAGTGAAAGCCAGCGGCAGACAGAGGGCTTTGGGCCCTCAGTGACCCACGGTTAGGCAACCCCAGCCAAGATGAGGAAGAAGTGCTGCTATGGTCGCAGAAAAACTTGGGGTCAATATAGTTGTCTGTCCCCGTCTCCAACTCATCTCTCACACACAAGAAACATCACCCTTTCGAGAATAAAGTGTGAGATATATATTTTTATAAAGAAGTGTATTCGTTCGTTGTTGAAGTCGTCAATCCTGTTTGATTATGTTTCCGCATTTAAGAGTATATTTGTAAATGTATACGTTCAGTTACATTGTGAATATACAACAGATTTATTACTGAGTCAAACGCAATAGCGGTAATTTGGAACACGTCCGGTAAAAAAAATTACCCCCTTTGAGCTAGAGACATCAAATCAATGTTTTTTTTTAATTGCTCTTATTTCAGCTTCCAGGACATACCATTCTTTTTTTTTAGTTTCTTGTCTCAGTAATAAACCAATATCATATTAATGGGTTGTAACTATTTCGAATGATTTTATCTCCAAATAAGTTATGTCACAAAATATTTTTTCCTCTTATGCCCAAAGTATTCTAGTCAAAAATTAATAGTTGTTATCGTATACTATTTTCAAATCTGAAACAAAAAAGAACATAGCATAATTATTAGTAGAGTAATCAACAGTCACATGGGTCCCATGTATATGGAGACACCATATATATATATATATATATATATATATAAGTAAAGTTGATGACCGTAGTCGAGGACAACTCCCGAAGGCTCCCTTTTCAATAGCTTCTACACCGAAGTGTAGGGGGAGGACGCAACTCATTTCCCTGTATTGCTCCACTTTACCCTTGATACGTACCATAATGCTGAGTGTTAAGCAAGGAGGTATCAAGGACCATTTTTTAAGTCTTTGGTATGACTCGATGGGGGATTGAACCCCGGTCTCCCGAACCATTAGCAAACACTCTAACCACTAGACCAATGAGCCGGTAAAATATATATATATCGGTCCTGTACCTTGATGTCATTTCTTTGTAGGGTTAAATTTCGTTATTATTTTAATTGTTCGATTTACTTAGAACGTTTATCATGATAGCGAAAATTCCCACTGCTTATTCGTGAGTGCAGTTTAAACATTGCAAAACCTTCAAAGTTGATATTAATGAAGAAATTAGGCAAGTTATTTTGTTCTTGCTAACCCTAAACAGGTCTAGTCTTCTAGCTTGAATTTCGTGATACGTTTTTATCGATAAATTCGACAGAATTTTATATCTAATTTTTCTGGATATGTTCTGGTCTGTCTGTATATCTAGAGTCAGTTTGGTCAAAATTCTGTTGTTTATGTATCACTTTCAATCTGCCCCTTCACTCCGCCGCCCCACCCCGCTACCTGTGCCTGCTTTTCAACTCTTTCTGGGACAGTTTGATTATTATAAATTTGTTAGTGCTATAACTTCCCTTATCGACCGGATCTTCAATGTTTGTTCTTGCGATTAACAAGCATTTATTTCATGTTGATATTTTCGGTTAGGTCACATATTAAAGGTGTTGCGTAGCCACAAAGATATAAATCACAACCGTAATACAAATACATAGACAAATACAGGCGGACAATTTTGTTTCTGATACGAATGGGTTTCTGAATTTATGGCTTCGGTCCATGGCGACACGAGGAGAGAGACACAATTCTTAAAAGCCTATGTTAACCATACTATGCTGACCCTCACCCCAACGCACGGCGCATCTTGTGATGTTTAAGATCTCAATTCATCTCTGCCGGTTAAGATCCGAAAAACTCAACCGCACGCCTCACCGTAGAAAACTCAACCCTCCCCTCAACGGTCGAAAATCAACTGCCATCTTTTCAAAATCTCAAATTCTCAGGACCATCTCTTCTGGGCATGACGTCATCCTCTCTCCAGCCCCATTTCATGTCTGGGTTTTATTATAACAAATGGTGATTGTCATATCCTTTCTGCACGAGCGTAATACTGCACCCAATGACGATGCACCTGGACTAAGAACCCGAGTAGCTCAAAGCCTTACCAAACTGAATGATAAAATATAATTAACGAAAAGTGATTAATATGAAAAAATCATTCCTTAATTATATAACAAAGATACACGCATTCATAGCACACACACACACACACACTTTTTTAAAATATACTTTTTCATTTATCAGAAGTAGAAGTAATTATTTTTCATTATTTTCAGAGTTTTAACTATCTGTTACTAATATTTTCTGCCACTACAGAGGAACCTTGACTTACGAAAACCCCATTAGACGAAAAATTCAGTCAATGAAAAGGGCTTCAAAGAAATTTCTGTCCCATTTAACGAAAAAATATTCAAGATACGAACGAAAATCGAAAGTCTTAAGTTTACGTGTTCGTTTAAATTAAGTTACGTAAATTTATGTATGATTTATCCTATCAGTCAAGCAGGATTGTCTACGTGGTTTAATGGTTAAAGCAATGGGCTGCCAAATCGTAATAAGAGCGTTCGAACTCCAGTCGCGCTATAACGTTCACTTTCGAACGAATTCACTTGGGAAAGGTACTAACCATCTTATCCTTCTAGCTATGGGTTAAATAGTACTACTACTGTTCTTCTAGAAGGGTGGCTTTGGTATTGAGTAACCTACAAAGGTTGATATGCCATTAAATAAAGAATCCTAACCAAGCCATCTGTCAAAGCTCCGTTCATCTCCACCACCATCAAGCTCACCTCATACCGTCCTTGGTCACATTCACCCGACTCGAAATGCAGAGTGTCATTATTCGTAGCATTTATAATCGTTTTTTAACATTTATGTAAATGACTGTTGTCATTAACGAACATATTCCTTCGGGTGGGTATAATATTTACGCTATATACGACCGCTTTTGGGAGCTGGTGTTAATTACGCCATTTATAGGGTAAATCTTGTCCCATAATTCGGAAATTCAAAGATACAAAATCCACCTTCAGAACGAATTACTTTCGTATCTCCAGGCGCCACTGTACAAAGTCAGGCAAAAACAAATTCTTTGGGTCAAGAGCAAAACCTTTTCGTTTTGTTTTTAATTTGTTTTTTGTTGCTTTTTTTAAAAATCATTTTAATGATCGAAAAAGATATGGAAAAACTATTGGTAACAAAAAAGACTATGATACCCATTTGCCGACCATACTGTCTTATTCACTTAAACTGCTTGACGATAAATTGCTAATTCATCTGTAGTAATTTTAACACGCAAATTGTTACAGATTACTTGCCGATCAGCCTGAGCAGGGCTTAACTAATTAACCAAAAATCACATGACACAACTTTTTAACTATTTCTATCTTTCTTGGGTTCCATTTTTAATTACTGCAAAACTCCAACTGCGCCTGTACATTTTTAATCATTTAAATTTCCAACCAGTCAATAAATAGTCTTTGCCATCGGCATAAACAGTTTTAATTATATTATTTATTTATTTATCGTTATTTTATTTCATTTGTTTTTTTTGCTTTCAGTTCATTGCCGGTCTAATGTATTCTTAAAGGAATCCTGTAATTTAAAAATATTTTTGAATGTTTTTATATTTGTTTTGCTTTATATTTGACAATGTTATCTTGTTTGCTTTTATTCCTTCCTGGTGAACTAAGACTGACAGTACGACTGTTAGTGAAGTAAAAAAAAATATATCGATTTTAATGAATTCTAGTTCTCTCTCTCTCTCTCTATCTATCTATCTATCTATCTCGCACTCTTTTCTTCTCTTTAGTCCTCTTTTTATAACTCTCTTTCTCTCTCCACTTTCTCTTTCTTTATTAATTTCTCTTCCTCACTCGTTCTTTTTCTCTCTTCCTTTTCCAGTCTCTTTCTCTCACTACCCTCTCTCTCTCTCTCTCTATCTCTCTCTCTCTCTCTCTCTCTCTCTCTCTCGCACTCTTTTCTTCTCTCTAGTCCTCTTTTTATATCTCTCTTTCTCTCTCCACTTTCTCTTTCTTTATTTATTTCTCTTCCTCACTCGTTCTTTTTCTCTCTTCCTTTTCCAGTCTCTTTCTCTCCCTACCCCCCCTCTCTCTCTCTCTCTCTCTCTCTCTCGCACTCTTTCCTTCACTCTAGTCCTCTCTTTATATCTCTCTTTCTCTCTCCACTTTCTCATTCTTTATTTAAGTCTCTTCCTCACTCGTTCTTTTTCTCTCTTCCTTTTCCAGTCTCTCTCTCTCCCTACCCCCTTTCTCTCCCTCTCTCTCTCTCTCTCTTTCTTTCTCTCTTTCTCTATCAATTCATCTATTTACCTCACTCTTTTTCCTCTTTCTAGGCCTCTCTTTTTCTATTTCTTTCCCTCTCCACTTTCTTTCTTTCTCTTTCTCATTCACTCTCTCTGTCTGTCTGTCTGTCTCTCTCTCTCTGTGTTTCTGTCTGTCTGTCTCTCTATCTATCTATCTATCTTATATTTCAATGGGCAAGACCTTTAGGGAATATATTTTAGTTCATATATATAGGTTTGGTTTTATTACATATTAACCATTGTAGGTCATTTAATGCCAAATCCATTTTATACATTAAACAGTTCTATTTCGCGCAATTCACTTTAACAGTAGTACACAGTTTAAGTATCAAAACAGTTCTATTTCAAACAATTTAGTTTAGCGTAGGCACACCGTTTAGTTGCATTTAACCCATAGATAGGACCCTTTTCAGGTGCCACCATTGGTGAACACTCAACTCAATAGGCCAATGGCCCAAATGTTTCATTTTGATAGATTCTTTTGTTTATAAAAACTTAATTTGGGGAAAATATCAGTTAATTAGATATCTATACTGGCCCATTTTCCAGGGGAAATGTTATGTTTTGACCTTTTGACCCGGACCAAAATGCCATTCAAGGTGATGCACCAGAAGGAAGTGACACATTCCAATGGCAGTTAGGAGAGGAAATCGCGTGGGCGGAAATTGGCTGATGAAATGTGACGAGCCAAAAAAATTCCCATGGTACACTCATAGACTGATGCACCGGGAGAGAGTGACCTCTGAACTGCATGACAGTTATTTCCGCTTGATGACGATCAAACATGCGATTTCAAAGATCGAGTGGGCGTTGAACCGTTATATAACTCAGTTGAGTTCGAGTCTAGGGAGCAGTCCGAGTGGAGTTGCCAGTGGAGTTCGAGTGCCAGTTGGAGTAGATGTGGTAGGAAAACCCACACCAGGCCGAATGGGCTCTCGGGAGCCCTGATTAAATTGGGGTCCAGAGGAGAACGAGAAAGACACAACGTTGCCGACCATAACTTTGGGGTCAAAATATTTCAGTTATGTTCGGTCTCCAGCTCCCTCATGGGCAAACCTTGAACAACCCTTTCGAACCCTTGCAATAAAGTGAGAGGTATATATTTTTATAAAGAAGTTTTCCTGCGTGCGTCTTTGTCATTGCGTGCGTCGTTTATTACTGCGTCTGATTAATTCATTGCGTCAGTATGTATCCAGCATGAACATGTATATGTGTATATAAGCATATTTATTATGTGAGTGTATAACAGATAGATTGTTCTCCAATGGTTCAGGAGACCAGGGTTCAATCCCAGGTTGAGTCATACCTAAGACTAAAAAATGGTACTTGATACCTCCTTGCTTAACACTCAGCATTATAAGGTATTTATCAAGAGTAAAGTGGGTCACTCCAAAGAAAGGAACAACGCCTTCTTCTACACTTCGGTGTAGCAGCCAGTGAAAAGGGAACCATCAGGTCGCTCTCGACTATGGTCGCCAGCAACAGCAACAACAAGATACCTATGATTGTGATGTTCTAGGGGGTCCTTATAAACTTTGGGTCTTCCAACATCATACTTGTCTCCCAAGCGACCCTACCGAAACTATTGTTCTGGCAGGTGATCCTACAGTAAAAAGGTCGTCTCGTATGCGATATTGAACAGCACAC
>OY757920.1:14263982-14306482 GCA_963585895.1 Sepioteuthis lessoniana | reverse complement strand
TCCAGACCTTACTCCCTGTGTCTTTTAGTTATTACCTAAGCTCAGAAGCTGTCGTTATGAGACAATTGAGATGAGCGAGACTGTGACGGAGGTCATTGACATGCTCACACAAGAGGACTTCCATGGGGCCATCTAGAAGTTGTTGAAACGGTCCAGTAAGTGCATTGCAACCGGGGGAGATTACTTCGAAGGGGAGTAGAGTTTCATGCGTGTACTATCAACAAAAGTGCCCATATGAAAAAAGTCTGGAAACTTATTTAATGATCCTCGTATATATATATATATATATATATATATAATATATATATATATATATATATTGGTTTGTTTCTGTCAGCATTTTCTTATGTCACCATCGTTTATCGGTCGCCTATGCACTAAAAATTCAGATTAAATAATTTCTGCACAGGTAGTATTGGTTAAATTGATTTTTCTTCTCTGAAATTCCAATGTTTGAAGAGACAATGAATTTCATATTTCATAAAGTAAATATGACAAACACACAGGCGTCGTCTTGCACTCCTCTTTACAAGAATAAACTCTAAAATAACGATTATCCGTCGCATATTCTCTTTGATGGATTTTCAGATAAAACGAAAAGCACTCCAGGCACATTCAATAGATTATTCACGGGGATACTTACTATATATATATATGTGTGTGTGTGTGTGTGTGTGTGTCTCAGTCAGCTTGTGTTGCAGAATACACCGACTTCATCTCTGCAGATGGGTAATATTCAACCAAAGAGTGTCCTGAAAATGACACTAAACAATCTGATGCTGAGGCTTCAGTAATGCTGAAGCTTTGGAGAACGTGGAGTACCCCTTTTTTGCCATCACTCCCAGGTCTACTCAGACCCTAATAGGCTCCGATAGAACTGTTCGACATTTAAACTGTGTAGTTATGCTTTACCGAGTTGTTTGGGATGTAGGAGAAGCTATTGTATGATATCAATTGTTGCGCACAGTTAAATGGTTTTAAGTCTTGTTTTCTAACACTTTTAACTTTATTTGCACACAGTTAAATTGTTTCTCGATAGATTGAAAAAAACCTCGATACTACAATATACAAATAAAAAATATTACACAAACTGATATCCAGGGGAAAAAATCCTTAAAAAGAAAAGACTAAAAATATACGTATCAGTTGAAAATAATCAACCATTAACGCAATGCCCAGTCAAAAGAAAAAAATACAGAATTACTTAAGTTAAATGTCAAAAGTACTCAATACACTTAGTTGAGCTGTCCAGATGAACCCGTTAAAGTGAATATATATATATATATATATATATATATATATATATACCTTTAGGAAAAACAAAACCCGGTCACATTAGGATTATAAATTTATTTACATCCTGCTATGGGTATCAATAACACTAAATTTAACAGGACTAATCCATTGGATCTGAAGAAGTTCTGTTAAATTCATATCAATACTCATAGCGGGATGGAAATAAATTTATAATCCTAAAGTGACCGGGTTTTGTTTTTCTTAAAGGAATTATTGCTCTGTGATGTCAGTTACATTGAGCTCTTTACCAGGAAAATATAAATGTTCATAGTTGAATAATTTATTTGTCCTGACGGAATTATTAGTTTAACTAACATATATATATATATATATATAGAGAGAGAGAGAGAGAAAGAGAGAGAGAGAGATACATATATTATGCAATGGAACATTGATAATTGTGGTATTTACAATCAATAATATATATATATATATATATATATATATATATATATATATATATATTATACAAAGGAACTATTTCAGTCCAGTGATACTCTCCGAGAAATTTTAAATTTGTGTTCTTAGCTGGACTGAATAATACACACACACACACACACACACACACACACACACATATATATATATATATATATATATATATATATATATATATATATTTATGACAAGAAAGATTTTCGTAGATGACAATATATGTATATGTATATATGTATATTGTCATATACTGTGCTTTACTAGACTCTCTTGTCGTAAACATTATATATATATATATATATACTAGAAAAAATCCTTCCTGCATAATTTTATTTATCTGGGAGAGCAAACGCATTAAGCCATTATTTTACATGTTTGAAGGATATAAGACTAGTTTGATGAAATGCATATTTATTGTCTTGTATAATGACAAATAATTAAGAACTTATGATTTCCTCTCAATTCATATTCTCTAAAAGGTAATAGCAAAACTCACTCTGTATGATTAGGTTTCATGCATAGAATATCCACACCTTAAAGAGACTTCAATCCTCTTTGAAAAGAGCCGCATGTACGAGGTGCATACGATAAGTTTCCAGACTTTTTTTTGTATGGACACTTTTATTGATAATACACATATGAAACTCTAGTCCTCTTCGAAGTAATCTCCTCTGGTTGCACTGCACTTGTTGTACCGTTCCAACAACTTCTGGAAGGCCGCATCGAAGTCCTCTTGTTGGAGCGTGTCAATGACCTCCGTCACAGTTTCGCTCATCTCCTCAATTGTCTCATAATGACAGCCTCTGAGCTTAGGGAATAACCGAAAGTCACAGGGAGCAAGGTCTGGACTAAAGGGAGGTTGAGGAACTGTCTTGATGGCCATCTTGGTCAAATAGTCTGTGACAAGGATGGACTTGTGGACTGGTGTATTGTCCTGCTGGAAATGCCACTGAGCCGATTTGAAGAGTGCTGGCCTCTTCCAACGGAATCTCTTCCTGAACCCCCTTAAAACCTCAACATAGTAACACTAACCCTAACCGTTTGGCCAATCAACTCTAGTGTATTGACTTCCTTACTCCTCCCACACCTCTCATCATCCCTCACAGACTCCTTATCTTCCTTGAATCTCTTATGCCACACAAAAACTGATGCTCAATTCATGCAAGATGGTCGAAAAGTAGTCTGAAGCATTCCATACGTTTCTGTGTCAGCATTTTTTCCAAGTTTACAACAGAATTTTATTGCGTATCGTTCTTCAAAAGTGTCAGATAGTATTTTTGAAATTCACCAGCTGTGACAATCAGGTTTTAGTAGGGTATATTCCAATTGCTGCTGTAGCTGTTCATTTGAAGCTAAAATCATAAAAAATTGGACAGTCATCTCATAAGATGTATAGCAATGACATACTGAATTTTTAAGAGTCTACACCAATTCTAAATACCCATACGAAAAACGTCTGGAAACTTATCGTATGCACCTCGTATGTCGAACTGGATTAAGGTTAAGGTGACATCGTGCATGATACTCTTCTATTTTTCAATCAAACATCATGCATGTCATGTCGAAGGAATGGAAATTTAGCAAGTCTATTCAAAGGAAATGGCTTCAGGCGCCATCAATAAATATTTGAAAGCACTTTCCCATTTCTATTTTCAAGAGTTTTTGCCCTGGGCTTCTTTGCAATCGACATATATATGTGTTTACATTAATGCTACAATCCTTTTATAAATCGAAAGAAGTATACACATCAATATATTCACTCTTTTTCATACGTGTCGAAGATTAAAAAAAAACAGAATTTTTTTTTGTTACATTTGTACAGATAGATGCAGATTTTTCAACGTAATCTCTTCAGTCCCCCAATTCATAAATATTACCACTGACAAAGCTTATAACAGTGAAGCTTTATTCGTTTTGTTCTGTTTTGTTTTGTTTTTTCTTGCTTTCTTTTTTTCGTTTTTTTTTTTTTTTTTTTTTTTTTTGGTGGAGGTCATCTATGAGAATGAAGTCTATTGAAGATGAATTTATCATACACTAGTATCGGATTTAAAGAAAAAGTAAAACTGAAAGTAAAACTAAAGTCTGTTGAAGATGAGCTTATCATACGCTAGTCTTGAATTTAAAGAAAAAGTAAAACTGAAAGTAAAACGGAATTCTAGTGAAGATGAGCTTATTATACACTTGAATAAAATTTACAGAAAAAGTATAAGTAAAATGAAAGTAAAACTGAAGTCTATTGAAGGTGAGGTTATCATACATAGAATTTATAAGAAAAGGGCAACTCGAGTTGTGTAATGGTTCGGAAGTTTGACTGGCATAGTGGCAAAAGTGAGTTCGAGTCTCATTGGGTTACCCATTCATTTGGCCTTGTACTACAGCTAAGCAAAACGCTAAAATATTACAATAGAATTTACGGGAAAAGCAAAACTGAAAGTAAAACTGAAATCTGTTAAAGATGAACTTATCATATACAAGTATAGAGTTTATAAGAAAAATAAAAATGAAAGTAAAACTAAAGTCTATGGAAAATAAGCTTACGAGTATAAAATTTACAAGTAAAACTGAAAGTAAAACTGAATTCTATTGAAGATGAGCTTATTATACACTTGAATAGAATTTACGGGAAAAGTAAAAGTGAAAGTAAAATGAAAGTAAAACTGAAGTCTATTGAAGATGAGCTTATCATACTCTAGGATAGAATTTACAGGAAGAGTAAAAGTAAAAGTAAAAATGAAAGTAAAACTGAAGTCCACTGAAGATGAGCTTATCATATACAAGTATAGAATTTACGGAAAAAATAAAAGTGAAAGTAAAACTGAAGTCTATCAAAGATGAGCTTATCATATACTAGAATAGAACTTACAGGAAAAGAAAAGAAGCGTAATCAACAATTTGATTGCAATGAACACTGAGTATGTGTTTAACCTGTCAGAATATAAAAATAATATAAAATATTTCATTCTAACAAACCCAACACAATTCTATCATTATTTTTTATTGTAGAACAATAAAAACGTAAGTTCATATGCAACATTAATAATGCAAGAATACCTGGTGTTGTATAGTCATATGCTACAACTATACACATATACATATTACATATGCATGTGCATGCAGAATCAACGACACAATAATAAAGACGCGATGATAAAGACGAGCGAAGACCTCTTTAAAAAAATATACCTCTCACTTTATTTGAAAGGTTTGTGTGTGAGAGGGAGTTGGAGACTGAACAAAGACTGCAACATATTGACCTCACTAGCCCCTCCTGACATAGCCGTGTGCCGTTCTCGTTCTCCTGGACTGCTGCTCAACCGGAGGCCCGGGGGCTCAGCTTTCTGCTGGCTTTCTCTACCACATCTTGTCTCTAACTCGTCTGATCTCCAACTCGCTGAGTGGTGGCTTTCTCTACCACATCTTGTCTCCAACGTCTCTGGTCCCCAACTCATTGGGGGTCCCGAGGGCCCCTTCTGCAGGGCGGTGGCTTTCCCTACCACATCTTTTCTCTAACTCGTCTGATCTCCAACTCGCTGGGTGGTGGCTTTCTCTACCACATCTTATCTCCAACGTCTCTGGTCCCCAACTTATCGGGGGTCCCAAGGGCCCCTTCTGCAGGGTGGTGGCTTCCCCTACCACATCTTACTCTAACTCATCTGATCTCCAACTCACTGACTTCCTGTCCCACCGAGTTATATAATAGTTCAATCGCATACTCAATCTTTGGAATGGCATGTTTGATCGTCATCAAGCAGAAATAACTGTCATGCAGTTCACAGGTCCCTCTCTTCCGGTGCATCAGTATATGGGTGTACCATGGGAATTTGCCGTATCCCATATTTTCAGCTAAGCCCGCCTACGCGATAACTGCCATCGGAATTTGTCACTTCCTTCCGGTGCATCACTTTGGAATGGCATGTTTGGCCGGGTCGAAGGTCAATATACAACACCTGATACTTAGATTTGATTATATCTTTGCAAATGCTTTTTTGACTCAGGCTATTCACAGAGCTAACATTGATAAGTATCCAATGTACACGCATTATTCAAGTTTTCATCAATATGAATGATAAAATCACATGAGCATTAAAAGGATCACAAAAGATTTACGACAATTTTACAAGCAAATAAAAGGGCATGTGCAGACTGAAGATGTTGTATTATTATCGAATTGGTTAGCTTGAAGTTTCCCATAGAAATTTTGTTGGTTGGTTGGTTGGTTGGTTGGTTTTTATGGAATATCAACCTTTGTAAGTTATTTAACACCAAATCAGTTTTTTATATTAATAATCGGTTCTATTTAAAACAATTCAGTTTAGCACGAGTACACAGTTTAATTGTCAAAAACATTTCAATTTCAAACTATTCAGTTTATTCGAACAGTTATATATAAGAATTCAGTTTAGTGTAAGTACAGTTTCAATGTCAAAAACAGTTCAATTTCAAACGATTTAGTTTAGCATAAGTACGCAGTTTAAACATAAGTCGAGTTTAATTGTGAAAACATTTCTATTTCTAACTATTCAGTTTAGTCAAGCAGTTCTAATTCAGCTAATTCAGTTTAGTATAAGAACAGATTTTGTTTACACACAGTTAATTATCAAAACAGTTCTATATTAAACAATTCAGTTTAGAGTAAATACAGTTTCAATGTCAAAAAACAGTTCTATTTCAATTAATTCAGTTTAGCATAAACACGCAGTTTAAACATAAATACGGTTCCAGTTTAGCATAAGCACGCAGTTTAAATGTAAGTACGGTTTAATTTTCAAAATCATTTCTATTTCAAGCAATTCAGTTTACTCAAGCAATTCAGTTTAGTATAAGTATGCCGTTAGTTCTATTTAACCAATAGATAGGGCCTTATCAGGTGCTACTATGCCGGGCCAGAGTGGACCTGGGAGCAATGGCAATGAAGGGGTGCTTGGTATTCTCCAAATCACCAGCATCAGTGGAACCACATCATGTTATACCTATAAACAGTTCTATTTCAAACAATTCAGTTTAGCATAAGCACATAGTTTAGTTCTATTTGACCCATAGATTGGAACCTCTCAGGTGCTACCTGGACCTGGAAGCGATGGCAATGAATGGGTACTCAGCATTCCCTAACACTCCAGCATTACTGGAACCTCACCATCAGGTTGTTTAGTGTCATATCCAGGACACTCGTAGTGGAATGGCTTACCACTCTATAGAGATGCAGTCAGTGTATTCTGTTACACCACCCGATTGGTCTCACATTTGAAATAGTGATTTCTTTACAATAAATTACACGTCCCGTTGACCAATCATGTTAGCTACAGATCAGTCGACTAGGGCTACAAAGGGGTAAGCCCCTCAAAAAAAAGTGTGTCCTTGATGGTGAGGTTCCAGTTTTGGATATTTAGGGAATGTGGAGTATCTCTTCATTGCTCTTGCTCCAGGGTCCACTCTGATCCAGAGTAGTTACACATGATAGGGTCTTATCTATGGGTCAAATAGAATAAACTCTGTGGGAAAAGAAAGGATTGATGTTAAATTTTAACTGTTATATAGTAATACTCGAAATCATTTAACTGTGTGCAAAAAATAACTTGGGCTGTTTTAAGAATATTTTCTACAAAATGTGTTTACAAATCATACATATTTTATATATATGTATAAAGAGGGTTTGGCATTAAATAACCAACAATGATTGATATGTCATAAAGCCCAATCAATCCAAATTATATATATATATATATGTATAAAGAGGATTTGGCATTAAATAACTTACAATGGTTGATATGCCATAAAACCAAACCTAACCAAATCATATATATTTGATATATATGTATAATGAGGATTTGGCATTAAATAACCTACAATGGTTGATATCCTCCCCCAAAAAAAACAACAACCGAACCAAATTATATAAATATAATATACATGTGTAAAAAGGATTTGGCATTAAAAAACCCACAATTGTTGACATGCCATAAAACCCAACCAATCCAAATCATATATATTTAATATATATGTATAAAGAGGATTTGGCATTAAATAACCAACAATGATTGATATGCCATAAAACCCAACCAATCCAAATCATATATATTTAATATATATGTATAAAGAGGATTTGGCATTAAATAACCAACAATGATTGATATGCCATAAAACCAAACCAAACCAAATCATGTATATTCAAAATATATGTATAAAGAGGGTTTGGCATTAAATAACCCACAATGGTTGATATGCCATAAAACCCAATCAAAACAAACTAATCGTGCTAATTTCTCGCGTGACTCAAAAGATTGTTGGACAGTAACAATAATTGTATATATCTTCATATGTACTTACCTCCACACTTATATACACCCATACACACATCTATACGCATATGTATCTTTATTTACAAGATTATAATGTTAAGAAGATGTACAAATTTCAGGTTTTTCTTTTGCTTACAATTGCAAAAGTTTAAGCTTTAAAATGAATGTTTATAAAGACCAAGTATTGAATCTCGTCTTTTCTTTTATTTGTTTTCTACAATTACTCGGTAAACGTTCATATATTTCTATTACGCTTTTTTTTATATCAACAATGGATGAATGATATGTTTTTCGATTCATGAAGATACAATTTTAGATGAAACAATTTCATTAACACTATTAAAATCGTAAACAGTTTATATCATCAAACGAGTAAAGCTTTTATTCAAAATATCACAATAATGTAATATCTGCCATTATCTAGAAAGCTAATGCAGTGTATTTCACAGATCATGTGAAAGTGAGGTTTGAAGGAAAGTGGAAAAATACTGTTGTTGAACATAAAAGCAAAAACCAAATATGGAAAACAGAGGATTTTCTAGTCACTAAAAATTATTGGCAGGGTGTTGCGAAAAGGAAATGAAAAAGTGCCCCCTAGTGGCTGAAACTACGCCAAGCATTTTTTGCCAGCAATGGTATGGAATACAATTAAATACTCTCTGGCCGGCCAAGTGAGGAAAAATCGATCAGTTGACCACAAGAGACTGTCTCGTATATGAATAGAAGGTATGAATGGGCAAGTAGGGCTCATTTTCTAAGTCAGACTACGTATAAACAAGAAAGACTGATGAATTAGTAATGAATCCTCTCACGGTAGGATTGAAACAAAGAAAAGTTACATATTTGTTAATATTTGTTCAATGGCTTAGAAAAACAATAAAGATTAGGATAACTGTTTCAGAATGGATAGGCAACGGTTTCCTTATTATAAACATTTTCCATATGATGATTTTCCCAAAGAATTTTATATTACGTAGAATATTTTAAAAAAATAGGTTTAAATGAATTGGCGAATCAGAAAAGGAAAATAAATAGTTTATATGCCAAAATGAACGAGAAGTTTCCGGGATGATACAGCTTTTCTTTTGGGATTTAATCGAGAATTAGCAGCTATATTAATTGAGTAATTAATTTATACTCAACGAGAACACATCCTTGTGAAGAATAAAGTTCATCCTATACCCTCTCTTCAACTTCCTTATTGATTTAAAGTTATAAACAATCTGTCTCTTACAGATTTGCACTCACATTCATATATCTCGGCATCTCATATATATATATATATATATATACTAATCTAATATCTACCAGCATTCACGGTTACCAGAAAAAAAGAAAAAAAAACCGCCAGGGAACAAGAGATAAAATTATCTCGAATCACCGCCCGGGGGAAAAGAAAAAATATCATAGGACAAAAAGAAAGAAAAGGCCAACCCCGTCACACCAGTTGAAAAAAATCAAGAGATATGCAGTCAGTTGGTCAAAAGAAAACTAAAACCCTCCGTAAACACTGCAATGCTACAATTACAAGAGTGCTCAACTCGAGTGGAGCCAATTATAAAACTAACTTAAATCGTGAGTCAGAAATCTCCTACTAAAGTTTCACCTTAACGGATCATCAGGACGTCTAATCCCGGGATTAGACTTCCTGATGATCCGTTAAGGTGAAACTTTAGTTGGAGATTTCCGACTCGCGATTTAAGTTAATTATATATATATATATATATATATATATATATACGTGGTGAATTCAAAAAGTTTCCAGACTTTTTTTGTACAGGCATTTAAAATTGTCGTCGACTCTTGAAAATTCAGTATGTTATTGCTATACATCTTATGAGATGACTGACCAATGCTGAATAGAATTGTTTGAAATAGAACTATTTACATGTATAAAAATGGATTTTGCATTAAATAACCTACAATGGTTGATATGCCATAACACCAAACTTAGAAATTTAGACACATGCTGTCAATGTATTGTTTATAAAAAAAAGATATAATCATGAATTTCTTGCATGAGTGTCATGTAAAATGCAGTAATATTTTTGACAAATGAAGTGATAGAAAAAAGTTTCTGTTAAGGATTAGATTAATGTAAAAGTTCCCTGACGAACATTTGGGAAACTTTTAAATTGTACGTGGTACCTTCAATAAGTTTCCAAACTTTTTTGTACACGCATTTCAAATAGTCGTAGGTTCCTGAAAATTCAGTATGTTATTGCTATACATCTTATGAGATGACTGACCAATTTTTATGATTTCAGCTTCAAATCAACAGCTACAGCAGGAATTGGAATACACCCTACTAATGCCTGATTGTCACAGCTGGTAAATTTCAAAAATGCAATCTGGACTTTAGAAGAACGCTATGCAATAAATTTCTATTTTAAACTTGGAAAAAATACCATGCAATGAAAGCCGGATCTACTGCTATGACCCAGACACCAAGAGAAAAAGTTCCCAGTGGAAGCATGCTGCCTCTCCCAGACCAAAGAAGGCCAGACAGAGCAAATCCAACCACAAACTTTTTATTATCCCTTTTTTTGACAGCACTGGCATGATCTACATGCACTGGGTTCCCACTGGACAGACAGTCAACAAGGAATGCTATTTTGAGGTTTTAAGGGAGTTCAGGAAGAGATTCCGTCAGAAGAGGCCAGCACTCTTCAAATCGGCTCAGTGGCATTTCCACCTGGACCATGGGCATCATGACAGTTCCTCACCCTGCCAATAGTCCAGACCTTGCTGTGACTTTTGCTTCTTCGCTAAGCTCAGAGGCTGTCGTTATGACACAATTAAGGAGATGAAAGAGGCTGTGACGAAGGTCATTGACATGCTCACACAAGAAGACTTCCATGGGGCCTTCGAGAAGTTGTTGGAACGGCACAACTAGTGCATTGCAGCCGGGTGAGATTACATCGAAAGGAGCTACAGTTTCATGTGTGTACTATCAATAAAAGTGCCCATATGAAAAAAGTCTGGAAACTTATTTAATGATCCTCGTATATATATATATATATATATATATATATATAGGGAAATGACTGTGATCATTACGTTCCCTTTCGGACTAATACCCTTGCAAAAGGTATTAAACCCTCTAATCCCCTCAGATAAGAATTAAATAGTATTATTGCTGTTCTTCTACAGCGATGGCTTTGATTACCCACAAACGTTGATACTCCATTAAATAAGGCAACGAAACTCAACCAAACCTATATATATATATATATATATATATATGTGTGTGTGTGTGTGTATGTGTGTGTGTGAATATTCTCACACACGTTTTCTTTTTTGTTTTGCTCTTTGGAAATCTAAGCTTTTCAATAGCTCTCTCTCTCTCTCTCTCTCTCTCTCTCTCTCTCTCTCTCTCTCTCTCTCTCATACACACACACACACATACACTTGTTCACTCAGTCTGTTGTCACTCCATTTCTTGTCACAAATCTTTGCTGCAAGGAAAATAGCGACCATTCAACTTTATAAGAGTGACACTAAAAATAGATTTTTCTCCACATAAGAAATCTTGCATTTTTATATTACGTTACATACAGATGTTGATGTTGCCACAATTTTCCACTCGACCAATCGGTCAGTAACCGTCATTTCTTTCTTTTCTTGAAGATTAACTGATTTTCTTACGTCTGATGGAAGGATTATTCTCTGTAAGCCATCTGCTATCAATAATACGTTGTCAAGAATTGACAAATCACCGAAACATTCAGAAAAATGTAAATACAGAAACAAGAAAAACAAACACGGAGCTCTAATCCATTGTGATAGATAGATAGATAGATAGATAGATAGATAATAAGATGAATAGGTAGCTAGCGATAGATAGATAGATAGATAGAAACAAAATAAGATAGATAGATAGATAGATAGATAGATAGATAGAAACAAAATAAGGTAGATAGATAGATAGATAGATAGATAGATAGATAGAAACAGAATAAGATAACTAGATAGATAGATAGGTTGATAGATAGAAACAAAATAAGATAGATAGATAGATAGATAGATAGATAGAAACAGACTAAGATAAATAGGTAGCTAGCGATAGATAGATAGATAGATAGATAGATAGATAGATAGATAGATATGACAGAGAAGCAGTTCTGAAGGTATTTTAAGAACAAGAGAAAAGAGAAAAATCGCATGGAGCAAGATCAGGTGAATGACAAGGTTGTTCCTGTTCGATTATGTTCCTCTCGGCCAAGAACTACCGGATGGGGTCAGGGCGTCGGGTGCCGGCGCATTGTCGTAGCGAACCAGCCACGATTTGTCTTGTCACAACTCTCGTCTCTTCACATGCACTGAGAAAAGCTTAAGCTGCAGGATTTCCTTGTAGACTTGCTGATTGATCGTCTCAACCTGTAGCAAGAACTCGTTGTGGACAATGCTCCTCACGTCGAAGAACGTGATCAATAGGACATTGACTTTTAAGTTTGACTGTCTTGTTTTCTTCGGTAACGTTGGAGACTTCCACTGACTGCTCTCGCACTTCGTTTCTTGGTTGTACTCAAAAATCCATCATAGGATCCTATCTATGGATTTAAATAATACAAACTATATGTGCAAACAAATGACTGATATTAGATTATGACTGTTATGTAGCCGTATTTGCCTAGGCAACTAGTCAAGGAAAAAGAAAAACTCATTATATATATATATATGATTTGGTTTGGTTGGATTTTACGGTATATCAACCATTGCTGGTTATTTAATACTAAATCCTCTTTATATATATATATATATATAGATAGATAGATATAATTTGTAAACACATTTTGTATATAAAATTCTTAAATGAGTCTGAGCTCTTTTTTGCATACTGTTAAATGGTTTCAAGTACTGCTATATCATATTTACCAACCCCCCCTACTCGGGCAGGATATGACACAAGGTCAATTTTAAGCGGAGTTTAACAGGTTTGAATTCACAGTTTTCCTTCTCCTAGATTAGTTACCTCACCAAGACTGAAGAACCTAGTCTGCCCAACTATTTACCCATAGTAAAATAGGGAGAATAATTGGATTCAAACCTTTCTCAAGGGTATTAGTGGTATATGAAATGCAATCAGCCTGGTCCAGGATTTGAACTCGTATCGCCGTGTTCATTTCCTAAGACGAAAACCATTATACCATTTGAGGAGATTATGCCTCTTTCACCCCTAGCTCACACAGCTCACCGTAACTTTTCAGACAGACTTCGTATATATATATATATATATATATATATATATATATATATATATATATATATATATATATATATATATATATATATATATATATATATATATATATATATATATATATATATATATATATATATATATATATATATATATATATATATATATATATATATATATATATATATATATATATATATATATATATATATATATATATATATATATATATATATATATATATATATATATATATATATATATAGTCATCTACAGACAGACTTTCGTTCTATCAGAACTCTTCAGTGTGGCTAGACCGGCAGGACGCTCGAAACCAGGATCGAAACCCGTCCAACTTTACGTTAGACTGTGTTTCAGACCACTCGGCCACCAAGCGGACCACGTTGGCTAAGGGAATTTTAAGGTATTTTTATTTTTAGAAGCAGCCTTTGTTTACATTTTTTTATACCCTATCGGCTACCAGAGTGCTCAATTCTTTCGAAGAGGTTTGCATTACGCTAGCGGCGGCCGGCAATTCCTTCGCCAGAGAGCTCAACCCCCATGGGGGAGCATATATATATATATATATGTAGGTAGAAATAATCATCTGATAATTTGAGGAGTTTATCCCTCTTTCGTCCATAACTCACACAGCACACACTAACTTTTTAGACAGACTTCGTAAATATATATATATATATATATATATATATATATAGGTAGAAATAACCATCTGATAATTTGAGGAGACATGGGGACATGCTGACACTAAATAGTAATAAGCAGTAAACATGTAGGAAATACGCATAAGAAATATAAGTGAATAAGGTTATAAGAGTATAGGAAGGAATATAATCGAAACTTGGAATGGTTAACGAGTCTAAAAATGAGTGGCATACAGTAGGAAATGGATATAGCATACAAATAGATTTTATATTGCAAGGAACTCTAAGGAAAATCGCGAACTGGAAAATGCCTGAATAAGATGGAATCCATGGTTTCTGGTTCGAAAGATTTACATTTCTCCATGAAAGGCTCGCTCATCAACTGCATGAACGCCTGGAACGATAAAAGGACCTCAGAATGGATAACGAAAGGCAGAAGAGATGCTTAAAATGGAAAAAATAGCAAGTAATTACAGGCCTGCAACGAACTTGCCTTTGATGCGGAAAATCCTAACAGGACAACTTAATGGGTTAATCTGTTAGAAATCCGAGAATCTCTTGCCGAGGAGCGACAAAGAATGCTGTAAAAGAACCAGAATAAATTACATTATTGACTCATTTAAAAAAATCCTGGAGGAAATAATAAAAAGACGGTATCGCAAGAGATAAAATCACCTAGGTAAGATTTTACAAGCCGGTAACCGATTCTAGTCAAACTACTCAAGTCATCCGAAGACGAGCGTTGCGTTCTATTAACACGGTACCAACAAAAGAAAATTCCAGCGGAAACATGTTAAGGTGATCACTTGATGTCCACGGAAAATTTTGGGAAATAATTAATGCATCCAATATGATAGATTCAAACGAAAAAGCTAAACATCACAGATTTCTCTTTTATAGTTTAGAATGATGTTAAATAAAAAGAAACAGTTATGAGTAAAAAAAAAGGAAATTTGGCGACCCTAGTCGAGGGCGACCCGAGGGCTTCCTTTTCAATAGCTACAACGCCGAGGTGTAGTGGAAAGCGCTACTCCTTTACCAGGCATTGCACCACTTTACCCTTGATACGTAATCTATAATGCTGAGTGTTAAGCAAAGAGGTATCAAGTACCATTTTTTTTCAAGTCTTTGGTATGACTCAACCTGGGATTGAATCCAGTCACCCAGACCATTGACGAACACTCTACCCACTAGACTAATGAGCCGGTTCATAGAACAAAAAATACAACGAATACAAATATGAAGGAAATTTCTCGGAAGAATAAACTAAAAGAACCAGTAAAGTCGATTAAAGTCAGAAAATGAGGAAAGATTTGGAATATTTTCGTCAATGATCCGGGAGACCTGGGTTCAATCCAGGGTCGCGTCATACCAAAGACTTTTAAAATGGCATTTGATACCTCCCTGCAAAATTAGGTACGTATCGAGGGTAAAGTGGAGCAATCCAGGGAAAGGAGTAGTGCCCTTTCCTACACCTCGGTGTAGTAGCTATTGAAAAGGGAGCCTTCTGGTCGCCCTCGACTACGGTCGCCAACCAACTATGGATTATTGAAACTGTAAAGGGTTTATATATTATTCGGTAAATGCAATGTTTCCAAATACTTGAACAGAATGAGTTGTCTTGGTAATTTGCAAAGATTACTAATAGAAGCGGCTCAGTCGACTGCAGCTATAGAATGCATCGACTGCATCTCTGCAGAGGTGTAAGATTCCCAACGGGTGTCCCGGATATGACACTAAACAATGAGATGATAAGGTTCCAGTAATTCTGGAGCTTTGCAGAATGCGCAGTACCCCTTTATTGCCATCAAAGACCCAGACTCTTAACACCTGATAGAGTCCTATCTATGGGTCAAATAGAACAACGTGACATTTAAACTGAGTGAAAACAAATGACTTATGCAAAATAAAATTGTTAGAAATAGAACTGTTGGATCAATTAACTGTGTGTAAACAAATGACACGTGTTTAATTGAATTGGTAGTGATACATAGCAATACTTGCAACCTTTTAACTTTGTTGACTTATGCTAGATTGAATTGATAGAAATAGAACTGTTTTATTCTTTAACTAAATCTATAGATATAGAACTGTTTTACCCTTTAACTGCGTGTATATAAAATGTGTTTACAAATCATATATTCAATAGATAGATAGATAGATACATACATAGATATGCCATAAAAACAAACCTAACCAAACTAATTTAAGATTAATATTTTCGGAGTCATCGTTCCTGTTTAAACTTCTTTTGTTTAAGGTGTGTCTTTTCAATGGAGTTTTAGAATATGCTGACCGTATGCAAAAAAAAAGAAGAAAAAAAAAAGAATATTCTTCAAAACCAACCTTACAAAAATGTAAATATGTACGTACAATTAACGCGATTCTTCAACCTCTTAGCCTAAAATAAACCTAGACCGGTTGAATTGCCATTAAAATCAATTACTGAATCAATCATTATTGAATAATGAACGCCGAGTAACGAATAAACCCTGAATTTTGGGGGCCTCCATCACAATAACATGAAATGCTTCAGAAAATGTATGAAGATGACACCATGTCGTCGCACTGACTTTTGGGTGGTAGAGGAGGTTCAAAGAGACGTGCGAGAGGTGAATGATTACACCAGAAGCGGGAGGCCTTCAACAAGCAAAACTGAGGCCTTTGTTGAGCTCATAAGACAGATGGCATGTAAAGATAATCTTACATCATTTATTGTGGAACCCTTGAAGCATCAAGTGTTCATGTGTTGTTGAGACTCGAACTCACTCGTGGAGGTTTGCTAGTCAAGTTTGCTAACCATTATACTTCCCGAGGCGCCCTCAAGCGTTCATGGGTTGGTTAGTAAGTATAGAAATGCAAATCTTTTGCACCAGAAAACATGGTTCCCATCGTATTATCTTTTAATTCTTTTTCATGTCACAATTTTTTTGTGTTTTTTCTAAATTTTTGTTGATGTTTCCCTACTTTTTAATATATTTTTACATCTTTATATTATTCTTCTTGTCCATTACGCGTTCCATATATGTAAAGTAAAGTTAACAACCGTAGTCGAGGGTGACCCGAAGGCTCACTTTTCAATAGCTACAACATCGAAGTGTAGGGGAGGGCGTTACTTCATTCCCTCGATTGTTCCACTTACCCTTAATCTGTACCTCATAATGCTGAGTGTTAAGCAAGGAGGTATCAATTACTATTTTTTGACTCTTTGGTGTGACTCGACGTGGGATTGAACACCGGTCTCCCAGGCCTCAGGCGAACACTCTACCCAGGTGAGTGTCATTTCTTTTTCACTTTTTGACACGTCGTTCTCAAAAGTTTCTCTTGTACGTACAAATTCTCTAATTTCACTCTTCTTTCTTACCATTTTTAATTGTTTTTGGTGCGTCTTTTTGTTCTTTCCGATAAATATAAATTCTTCAGTCAATAATTTTAACGTGCCAATTTCAAATAATTCTTCCTGATTTATATGGTCTGAATATATTGTAGTAATTTATTAAATTGTTATGTTTTAGCAAATCATCAGAAATTCTTGATTTTGGTTTTGGATTTTTTGTCCTTTTATAAAGTTTGTTAAAAAAATATTCTAAGCCTCATCCGGAAGGAGCCGGAAAAACGAAACAGTTTTTCACTTTTCTTAATATACGACCCATTCACATCATTTTACTTAGTCCAACAATGTTCAAGTATTGCAACCCTATCACAGAAGAAGCTGGCATCCTGGTCTTCCAAAAACTCCTCCACAACACATATGACTTCATTGTTTCCAAAATGGCGATCACAAGGGTGGGATTGAAGTTTAAAAAAGAGAAAGATTACAGATGGAGTTAAGTCTTCTAAATAAGACGGATGGGGTAGCAATTCAAAGCTGCCGTTGGCTGCTTTACCAACTGTAAACCGAGCAGTGTAAATGGGTGCATTATCCTGGAGCAAGAAAACACCCACCCTCAGCTTCTCCCTACGTTTCGACTTGCCAGTTTCCTTAATTACCATAATCCTAATGCATACTATTGTACATTTATTATATTATATTTACCCAACCCCTCCGCTCGGGTAGGATATGACACAAGGTCAATTTTTAAGCGGAGTTTAACAGGTTTGAATTCACGGTTTTCCTTCTCCTAGACTAGTTGCCCAACCAAGGCTGATGAACCTAGTCTGCCCTACTATTTACCCATAGCTGGAAGGAGAAAAATTGGATTCATACCTTTCCCAAGGGTATTAGTGCTATGTGAAATGCAATCAGTCTCGTCCAGGATTTGAATACCGGTCTCTCGGCCTATTGTACATTTATAGTTTGTTTTTTTTTCCTTTTCCAGATTGTCTATCATGATTCCCCCTTCGAAATAATAAAACAGAAGCCATCAACTTGCCTGATTAAACTTCTTCGGATACGTAGAACCGGTGAGTTTTCACTTTTTCTTTGATTCAGGTTCAAAGGGATGAACTTAGGTTTTATTTTGGGTCACTAATTTGCAATAGAAATTCTCAGTTATAACCTGAAAATAAATCAGAAATGTCCAGAAAATGTCAACATTTTTCAGTTAGGATTCTGGCGTCGACATTCTTCGAAGCCATCTTGCAGAAAGCTTGCTCCCCTCTAAAGATCTCAGTTAAACAGCATGAACAGAATCAGAACGATTACCTCTTAGCTTTGAAATCTGCTTGAAATTAAAACATTTGATATTAAACAGACCTTCTTTTCGCCTGTCTCCTTTCATATTCTCTCGTTTCAGAAAAGGCATTCTAAATAATAATGATAAAAATAAAAATAAGTAATAATGGTATATGCACAACCCAGCACTTGTCCTAGAAAATGACACATAAACTCCTATGGGACTTTGACATACAAACGAATCACCTAATCTCGGCCAGAAGACCAGACCTTATAATAATCAACAAAAAAGCTAATTTGTAAAGTTGTCGACTTTGCTGTCCCAGCTGACCAGAGAATGAAACTGAAAGAATGTGGAAAGAAGGATAAGTACCTCGACCTTACTAGAGAATTGAAAAAGCTGTGGAATATGAAAGTGACGATTGTGCCAATTGTGATTGGTGCTTTTGGCACAGTTACTTAAGGATTATTAAAGGACCTGGAGGATTTGGAAGTTGGCATACGAGTAGAGACCATCTAAACGACAGCCCTATTGAAGAGGGACAGAATAGTGAGAAGAGTCCTGGAGACTTGAGGACACTTGCTGTCACTCAAACTTCACTGAAAGACTATCAACTAACGCTGGAGTGAAAAACGCGAAAGAAGTCTGATAGTATTAATTATGATAATCTAGAAAACAAAGGAAAACAAAATGGAAGGAAAACAACTACATGGATACTTCGACCGACAAATTTGGGAGATTGTTCACAAAATCATCTGGATAAATTTAAGAAGAGAAAACTTCGATTGAGAAATTATATCTTTTTTAATAGTAGCACAAAATAATCCCCAAAAGAGCTATTAATACGTTGCAGAATTCTGATACGTATTAATAGCATAGGTTATGTGACGACAAAGATGAGGCAGACACATAATAATCACAAAATAATAAAATGTAACAAACTGGCGCAACTGAATGGGAAAGGTCATCGACTGGGAATTGTGCAATAGGTTAAAATTTGACCATACTACTAAATTTCATTTGCACAAACCAAATAATAATAATGACTGGGTGGGAATGGTCAACCACTGGGAATTGTGCAAGAGATTAAATTTGACCTTACTACAAAATGGCATATGCACAAACCAAATAATAATAATGACTGGGTGGGAATAGTCAACCACTGGGAATTTATATATGTATATATATATATATATGACATTATGGTCAAATGTCTTGTTTTCTGTTTTGTATTTTTTTGTGGCTAAAAGTTACAATAGAACATGATTTCATATTCGCTTGGCGAAAAAGTTTGTCCTCTGTTGATGTAACATTATGATAATTTGTTGTAAAACAGGCGACCGAAGTTGAGGGCGACCAGAAGGCTCCCTTTTAAATAGCTACAACACCAAGGTGTAGGGGAGGGCGCTGCTCCTTTCCCTGGATTGCTCCACTTTACCCTTGATACGGACCTTATATTGCTGAGTGTTAAGCAAGGAGGTATCAAGTACCATTTTAAAAGTCTTTGGTATGACTCGACCTGGGATTAAACCCCGGTCTCCCGGACCATTGGTGAACACTCTGCCCTCTAGGACAGTAGGGGTTTATCTACATTCAGCATTATTGCATTTAATTGTATTTTAACAAGTGTTATCTCAGAGAGCTTTTTAAAAAGATCAATTTTTTTGGGGTGGGGGTATTGAAGATGGAAGAAAATTAAATTTTCGGCCTAATATGCTTTATTTTATTCTATTTTATATGTTAATGTGTCTCAAATGCAGAAAAAAAAAGCAGAATTTTATTCTAGAACTGCTGTGAATGTTCTAACGTGAGTCCAACTAATTCATGATATTTCGTGCTTGAAATATCTAACTGAATGTTTTTCTTTGATTGGATAGAAGAGTCGATATTTAAAGCAATCAAATCATGACATTACACAGAAATAGACAACATACGAGACGGGTTTGATAAGTCCATAGACTGATACGTACTTATTTTAATCGGAATAATCGTAATGTCAGGTGATAGATAGATAGATAGATAGATAGATAGATAGATAGATAGATAGATATTAGCAAACTGGCATAGATAGATAGATAGATAGATAGATAGATAGATAGATAGATAGATAGATTGATAGATAGATATTAACAGACTGGCTTAGATAGATAGATAGATAGATAGATAGATAGATAGATATGAACAGAATAACAGATAGATAGATAGATAGATAGATAGATAGATAGAGAGATAGAGAGATAGATAGATATTAACAAACTGGCTCAGATAGATAGATAGATAGATAGATAGATAGATAGATAGATAGATAGATAGATATTAACAAACTGGCTTTGATTGATAGATAAATAGATAGATAGATAGATAGATAGATAGATAGATAGATAGATAGATAGATATGAACAGAATAAAAAATAGATAGATAGATAGATAGATAGATAGATAGATAGATATGAACAGAATAAAAGATAGATAGATAGATAGATAGATAGATAGATAGATAGATAGATAGATAGATAGATATTAACATACTGGCTTAGATAGATAGATAGATAGATAGATAGATAGATAGATAGATAGATAGATAGATAGATATTAACAAACTGGCATAGATAGATAGATAGATAGATAGATAGATAGATATTAACACACTGGCTTTGATAGATAGATAGATAGATAGATAGATAGATAGATAGATATTAACAAACTGGCATAGATAGATAGATAGATAGATAGATAGATAGATAGATAGATAGATAGATAGATATTAACAGACTGGCTTAGATAGATAGATAGATAGATAGATATGAACAGAATAAAAGATAGATAGATAGATAGATAGATAGATAGATAGATAGATAGATAGATAGATAGATAGAGAGATAGATAGATAGATAGAGAGATAGATATTAACAAACTGGCTCAGATAGATAGATAGATAGATAGATAGATAGATAGATAGATAGATAGATAGATAGATAGATAGATATTAACAAACTGGCTTTGATAGATAGATAGATAGATAGATAGATAGATAGATAGATAGATAGATAGATATGAACAGAATAAAAAATAGATAGATAGATAGATAGATAGATATGAACAGAATAAAAGATAGATAGATAGATAGATAGATAGATAGATAGATAGATAGATATTAACAAACTGGCTCAGATAGATAGATAGATAGATAGATATTAACAAACTGGCATAGATAGATAGATAGATAGATAGATAGATAGATAGATAGATAGATAGATAGATCTTACAAATAGCTCTCTAAAGAAGGTATTGGCCATTGCTGCCTGTTTTCTTTTTCCCTTCCTTTTCAAAGGAGAAATAAGTTCGTATTTGATTAATTCAAACCTCCCAAATAGTAGAATGCATTGCATTTGTATTATGGCTTCTATCTTGGGAATAAACCAGAATCGATGATTCCAAACAGGGAGAACTTCACAGAATCATCCCTACCTCTTGAGGCTACTTACAGACATCGTACAATTCTGGTCAATTTAGTGAGAGCATTGTCCTCGATTTGTTTCTATCTAAACACAATAATTTTTCAAGCGAATATAGAAAAGATTTCTGCTGGTTTCTTCACCTCATTGGCATCTCTCGCTTGAAGTTTACAAGACAACGAAGACAAAACCGACTGCGTTTAAATTCCTTGGAGAATTGACTACATTTTTTCCCCCACGGCGAAACGTCAGTTCTAATTTGCTAGGAAGGTTTGATGTTTGCACGCGTATTTGGATTATAAAAACAGTAGCAAAACCAATCACTACCATGTGTTGTCTCATCTTATTCTTTTCGCTGTATAACAATACTCTGATCAGACCAGAGAAACAAGCCATATTCTAATTACTTTTAAATTTTTTTTTCAATACTTCAATTAATTTATTTTTTATCTTCTATCAGCTTCTTCGCAAGACTAATAAAGATTTAAATAACCAGGAAGAATTGTTTCTTTTTTTCTCTTGTATTTCGGCATCAATATTCTACTGCAATTAATTCATAGATTTATGCCTTGCTTATTCGTCACCGAAACACCAAGACGGAATTAATATTGGTTATTCGTTAATTTAATTATGACACTTTAATTAATTAAGAGGTTATATACATTGAGTAACCCTTATTTTTTGTTTAATTTCTGGGTTCATATGCAATTAAACAAATGAATGAAACGAAATTTAATATACCTTGATAATTTATAAACAAATCGCAAATCTCACTCTGCTTGTATATATCTACAGCTCTGTTTCTCTTCCTCTCTCTCTCTCTCTCTCTCTCTCTCTCTCTCTCTCTCTCTCATATATTGATGGGGACCCAATTTGGGACCACAAAAAGATAACTCGGAACACGGTATAAGTTTAAGGATATACTGAAGTAACAAGATACAGAGAAAAATGGCGGCGTAACGGCTGGAGAAGAAACTAGATGGCAATTACACAAGAATGCTGCGTGCAATCCTGAACAAGTCCTGGCAGCAACACCTCACAAGACACCAACTGTACGGCCACCTGCCCCCTATCACAAAAACTATTCAAGTTAGACGAACCAGACATGCAGGACACTGCTGGAGAAGCAGAGATGAACTCATAAGAGATGTACTCTTATGGATCCCCACACATGGCCGCGCAAAAGCAGGGCGACCAGCTCGAACGTACATTCAGCAGCTATGTGAGGATACAGGATGTTGTCCTGAAGACCTACCTAGGGCGATGAACAATAGGGAGGAGTGGCGAGAGAGGGTCAGGGATATCCGTACTACCAGCACGATATGATGATGAAGCTGGGCTTACTTGTCAGTCGAATATCCAGTCTCTATCGTAATTTACGAAGCTGTTTGCTTCGACGTGGTACAAGGCCGAAGGAATGGAGCACCCAATGAGACCCGAACTCATTCGTATAGGTTTGCGAGTCAAGCTTGCTAACCGTTACACCACCAAAGTTGCCCATATCCAGTCTGTATCCAATCTCTACGACTTAGCTCTCGATTAATATAGGATTTGTAAGAGTCCATCAATGGGTAGGTAACGGTCCCATCACACATACACACACACACACACACACACACACATATATATATATATATACATATATATATAGTGCAATTAAATGGAGACTCAAACTCGGTTAAGCCGTCATAATAAATTTACTTCGGCGGAGAATATTGTTGGTATATTCTCCGTCTCGTCGGATGACTCTTTACATGCTCTGTATTGTCCCAGAGATATGATGCGAATGAGGAGTTACAGTTCGTATTCGGAAGATAAATAGGAAAATTAAAGAAATTGTGTGTGTGTGTGTGTGTGTGTGTGTGTGTGTGTGTGTGTGTGTGTGTGTGTGTGTGTGTGGAATGAAGTTGCTAAATAGTTGCTTCAATTTCGACAAATTTCACTCGTCCTAACAAGCTCTTGTGAAACTCCAGAATAATATCAATCAATCTCTCTCACTCTTTCTCTCTCTCTTTTATATATATATATATATATATATATATATATATATATATGAGTGTGTGTGTGTGTGTGTGTGTGTGTGTCTAGAATGAAGTTGCTTCATAGCTACTTCCATTTTGACAGATTTCACTCATCTTCACTGAATAATAGTAAGCCTGTTGCAAAATCTCCAGAATAATACATATTTCGGTCTGTAACTAATTAGTCAGAAATATTACTAGCGATGTTACGACATCTGTTCATATCCTTTTTTTTAGAATGATAACCAGACCTAAATGATACAAATCATACCTTCAAAGAGTATTCTTCCCAAACATTCATGAACTGGTAAAATCTTTAATGTCTGCGAGCTGTATACACTTCTATCTGTCTTCTAACAAGAGAGAGAGAGAGAGAGAGAGAGAGAGAGAGAGAGAGAGAGAGAGAGAGAGAGAGAGAGAGAGTGAGAGTGTGTGTGTGTGTCAAAAAGTTTTAGTCCTCGTCCAGAAAGATCTACAGCTGAACGTTTTCGTTGTGATAACACTCGACCACTTCTTATAAAACCAGAAAAAATTAACACAGATTTCCGTCTAAATTTCTGTGCAGGCGAGGCCCATATAAAGGTGAGACGTGTACGAAAAATCTAAAATCTTGGTGAGGCTTAGAACTTTTTTTTAACTACCTTCATATGTGCTGGTGCGTACACATATGACTGTGTGTATATTAATGTGTCTATTTCCTTTCTTATCCTCTCGATAAGCTTTGATTTCTCATTTTAATTTCAGCTTTCCGTTTTATTTGAACCATATCGAAATCCTTTTCTATTCAAATTCTAATTGCCAACGAAAATCATTTTCCTTTTATTTGATTAAAATTAATGTTTAATTATTCTAATTATTTTGCCAAGGCGGCTGGCTCAATAGAGTACACTGACTGCATCTCTTCAGCGGAGTAAGACACACCCAACGAGTGTCCTGGATATTACACTAAACAATCTAATGGTGAGGCTTCAGTAATGTTGGATCTTTATTGAACGCAGAGTACCCCTTTATTGCTACAACTCCCAGGTCCACTCTGGCTCAGAGTGGTAGCACTTGATCGGGCCCCGTCTATAGGTAAAACTGGATTGTTTGAGATGGGACTGTTTTGATATTTAAACTGCGTACTTATGCTAAATTGAATTGTTTGAAATAGAACTTTTTTTGACATTGAAACTATGTATTTATGCTAAACTGAATTGTTTGAAATAGAACTGTTTATATGTATAAAAATGAATTTAGCATTAATAACCTACAATAGTTGATGTGCCATAAAACCAAACCAAACCAAACCAAACTTATTATTATTAGAGTTTATCACATCAGCGTTAGCTGATGGTTTTTCACTGGAGTTTGAGTGACAGCAAATCTCCTCAAGTCTCCAGGATTCTTCTCAGTATTCTGGCCGTTCTTAATAATGTAGTAGTTCGGATGGTCTCCACTCGTCCGCCAACTTCCAAGTCCTTCAGTTCAGTCCCTTTAATAATCCTTGAGTTATTGAGCTAAAAGCACAAATCACAATTGGTACAATCGTCACTTTCATGTTCCACAGCTTTTTCAATCCTCTAGCTAGGTCGAGGTACTTATCCTTCTTTTCACATTCTTTCAGTTTTATTCTGGGGCCAGCTGGGACAGAAAAGTCGACAATTTTGCAAATTCTCTTTTTTTTTGGTGTTGATTATTATATGTGCGTTATTTTATCATCATCATTATTATTATTTCATTATATTATTTATTATTTCTGATCGCCTTGTTATTATGTATATTTTATGAATTTGATATTAAAAGCGTGACAGCAAATGGAGGTAATACGTGTATATGGGTGTGTATCAATAAATTCGAGATCAAACAACCCAATCGGCTGGGGCTGCAAAATATATCTCTGAAGAAGGGTAAGACCCCCTCCCAACATATGTCCTAGATATGACATGAAACAATTAGATGGTGAGGTTCCAGTAATGCTGAAGCTTTAGGGAATGTGGAGTACCCTATCGTTCTCAAGTCCACTTTGGCTCGAAGTGTTAGTACCTTAAAGGGTGCTATCTATGGGTCAAATTGAACAGTTTGAAATTTAAACTTTGTGCAAATGACTAATGCTAAATTGAATTATTAGAAATAGAACTGTTTGATAATTCAACTGTGAGTAAACAAACGACTATTTAATCGAATTGTTAGTTATATACAGAGTGGAACGATAAAATTGTCGTCCTAAAGAAAACAACACTACAGCTTTATTTTAAAACTTTTATTGAAAAAATCAATTCAGCTAACTTGATTATGTAGTTGAGCAGACATCTATTCAATGTAGCCGCATTCAGCCTCGATCACCGCCTCGACACGGATCCGGAACTGGGAGCATGCCTTTTCCACAAGCGCCAGCGGGAGCTCGGCGAATACTTAGCGGATGGCGGCGATCAGGCTGGCTTTGGTGTTGTGGGAGGTCATGTTGGTGATGTTCTCGACGTATGACCAAACGATGTAGTCCAGCGGGTTCAGGTCGAGGGAGGAGTGGGCAGTGAGAGAAGGGTACAAAGTCGTAGCACTCCTTCTGAAGCCAAGCCTGGGTCACTTTGGACTAGTGGGCCGGCGCCGAGTCCTGCTGCCACACCCAAGATCTGCCACCGGCCACCTGATTGCACCAGGGGATCACCACACTCTTCAGCACATTCAGGTACACTTTGGTGTTGACTTTCAAGCCGACTTCGAAGATGTGAGGTGGCATGATGTGGCCCTCACTTGAAACCACACCAAAGACCATAACCGTAGCCGGAAAATTTGTTTTCATCACCCTGGGCACGTCCCTGTAATTCGTGACATTTTGAGGGTGCTGGCAATAGTCCTGTTGTCATAACTTGGATCGGTGGAGAGAGTATGAGTTGTACAGCGGCGCATCTCCGATCTCGCTCGTTGAACATTGTGTCACTTTCAGACATGATAGAAGGCTCCTATTGCTCTTGGGATTTGTACACAACTGACCAACTAGTAGATGGTCTGCAACAAAAAAAGGAAACCGGTTTTCATTTAACGGAAATGGGATCATGTCGTCTTTTCTAGGGCGACAATTTTATCGTTCCACCCTGTATATATAGCAATACTTATGTCCATTTAACTGTGTGCAAACAAATGATAAATAGTAAATAGATTAATTCGTTTGACCGGGGTTCAATCTCAGGTCGAGTCATACCAAAGACTCAAAAAGTGGTACTTGATACCTCCTTGCGAAACACTCAGCATTATAAGGTACATTTCAAGGGTAAAGTGGAGCAATCCAAGGAAAGGAGTAGCGCCCTCCCCTACACCTCGGTGTCGTAGCTATTGAAAAGGGAGTTTTGGGGTAGTCTTCGACTACGGTTGCCTACTTTACTTTATAGCATTAGTAACTTTAGTCATTTGTTTGTACACATAGTTTGTTCTATTTGACCAATAGATAGGACCCTATCAAGTGCTACCACTCCGGGTCAGAGTGGACATGGGAATAATAACAATGAAAGACTACTCGACATACTCAAAATCTCCAAAGCTAGAGCCTCACCATCAGATAGTTTTATGTTATATGCAGGAGACTTTATAATTTGATTTGGTTTGGTTTGGTTTCTTTGTTTAATGGCATATCAACCTTTGTAGGTTATTTAATTCCAAAGCCATTTTCCTCGAAGAACAATATTGCTACTATTCAACCCATAGCTGGGAGGATAAGCCATATTTACCCAACCCCTCCGCTAGGGCAGGATATGACACAAGGTCAATTTTTAAGCGGAGTTTAACAGGTTTGAATTCACAGTTTTCCTTCTCCTAGACTAGTTACCGCACCAAGGCTGAAGAACCTAGTCCGTCCTATTATTTACCCATAGCTGGAGGGAGAATAATTGGATTCATACCTTTCCCAAGGGTATTAGTGCTATGTGAAATGCAATCAGCCTTGTCCAAGATTTGAACTCGTGTTGACGTGTCCATTTCCTACGACGATAACCGTTACACCACGGGCACCTCCACAAACACAAAATAGCTGGGAGGATAAGGGTGTTCATACCTTTCCCAAGGGTATTTGCCCGAAAGTGAACGTAATAGCGCGACTGGAATTCGAACTCGCGTATTACGATTCCTCAATCCATCGCTTTAACCATAACACCACAAGGACCACCCCCCTCTTTATAATTTGAGTAATAATGAAAATAAGGACATTTTATTATATCCAGAAGTTATGACAAAACTTCAATTTAATTAGATATCAAACACACAGTTCTATCTAACATCAGTCATTTTTTTTGCATTCAGTTTAAGTGTCAAACCGTTCTATTTGACCCATAGATAGGACACTATCAAGTGCTACCACTTCAGGTCAGAGTGAACCTGGGAGTGATGAAAATGAAGGAGTACTCCACATACCCCAAATCTTCATTGATGGAGTCTCGTCATCAAATTATTTAATGTCCTATCCTGGACACTCGTTGGGAGGTTCTTACCCCTCCGCAGAGATGCAGTCGGTGTATTCTACAGCCTCAGCCGACGAAGCTACCTGAAGCTGGTAACAACTTTGTTGATTAAAGTGGAGTAAGTAATGTTGATTTTTTTTTTTTTTCATTTTTGAAGTCAACAAATCTCAAATTTCTTTTCTGAAATGTCATCCGCAGCTGTAGGTTAAATAGTATCACTGCTGTTCTTCTAATGGGATGGCTTTGGCATTAAATTAACCCACAAAGGTTGATATGTCATTTAACAAATCATGAAAAAAATTCTTTGTTTCATAATGGATTTATTTATTTATTGAATTTGTTCTTTTGTTACAAGTAACAGCAGAAACTTCTACTTGTAATTATATAAATGTAGAAGTAAATCAAAGTTGTCTCCCTTAGTCGAGGGCGCCCCGAAGGCCCCCCTTTCATTATCTATTAAACCAAGGTGTAGAGGAAGGTGCTACTCTTTTGCCTGGATTGCTTTACTTTACCCTTGATCCGTACCTTTTAATGCTGAGTGTTAAACAAGGAGGCATCAAGAACCATTTTTCAGTCTTTAGTAGGACTCGACCTGGGATTGAACCCCGGTCTCCCGGGCCATTCGTAAATGGACAAAACCAATTGTAATAATCGCGTTTATGAAATTCAGGTAACTGATTACATAGTTTGATTTTATTTGACATTAAAATTTGGGAACATGGAGCTTCAGAAAGAAATATCTGATTAAGGTTTTACCTTTTTGTATTAAATAGACGGTTGGCCGAGACGGATTAAGGAGCTTTTTTCCCAGGGACCTAGACCAATATCAGACCGCCATGTTGCTTTTGTTGTTGCAATTGTTGTTAGATTGATCGTTCCTTTAGTTACTTTGGAGACCGAACTTTAAAACACGTACAAAGGATATACAAAACAAGTTAATGAGAGTATTCCACTCGCTTTATCGCTCCTATAACCATAATACCCACGCTGCCCGCTCGTGCTCAATTGACTCGAGACACTGGACCACATCAAAATCGTGGTGTAATGGTTAAAGCGATGAGCTGCGGAATCGTAGTACGCGTGTTCGTACTCCAGTCGCGCTATTACGTTCACTTTCGGGCAAATACCCTTGGGAAAGGTATGAACCCCCTTATTCTCCTCCAGCTATGGGTAAATAGTAGGACGGACTAGGTTCTTCAGCCTTGGTGAGGCAACTAGTCTAGGAGAAGGAAAACTCTGAATTCAAAACCTGTTAAACTCCGCTTAAAAATTGACCTTGTGTCATATCCTGCCCGAGTGGAGGGGTTGGTAAATAGTACCTTGATCATGGAAGGATTTCGAAGTAGTCACTGCAAAAGAAAGGAAAAAAAAATCTGAACTATAAGGAGATTTGTGGAACGAGGGGTATGCGCAAACTCCTAACCCCACTATCTTCACCTTCCCAGGTTGGAGTTGAATGGCAAGGAAAAATCTAGGACGATCAATAGAAGGAACGTTCATGGTGTCACTTGGTTGGAGATCGCCCACATTGAAACGCCCAGATATTTTTTAGATGCTTATTGTAGACTTAGTCTCAGGCACTTCATGTTGTGTAATGGTTAGCAAGTTAGGCGAGTAGACTGTTATTAACGATTCTTATTTTTACTGGGTACCCCGTACATCTGACGTGATTATAAAATGAGCTAAACTACTACAGACTCAAACCTAACCAAGTAAATGATAAAAAGGAGAAGAACGTTAGAAGAAATGTTTATTTAAATCGCAGTAAGATAAGAAAGAAAGAAAGAAAGAAAGAAAGGCATAACATGAAAATATAAGACGAAATAAAACGAAATAGAATATATAGGAATATTACATTTAAAGAAATTAAAATAATACAATCGTTTACAAATTAACCAATTAAACCTACTAACTATCAAAATACTCATTACTGATTTGAATTTTGTTTAACATACTAGTTCAGGGAGACAATATTAACAAACTTCTATACTTGGACGTTCAATTCAAGTCTATCATATTTACCCAACCCCTCCGCTCGGACACAAGGTCAATTTTTTTTAGCGGAGTTTAACAGGTTTGAATTCGGAGTTTTCCTTCTCCTAGACTAGTTGCCTCACCAAGGCTGAATAACTCAGTCTGCCCTACTATTTACCCATAGCTGGAGGGAGAATAATTGGATTCATACCTTTCCCAAGGGTATTAGTGCTATGTGAAATGCAATCAGACTCGTCCAGGATTTGAACTCGTGTCGCCGTGTCCAATTTCTGCGACGATAACCATTACACCACGGGCACCTCCAAATTCAATTCTAGTTTATAAACAATGCCAGCGTGTTTCACATGCAAATATAATACACATTAACATACAATTATTTCATCATCATCATCATCATCATCATCATCATGTCGTGCGGCTAGCACAGATATCCCTGACCCTCTCTCTCCACGTCTCCCTATCATTCATCGCCTCTGGCTGGTCTTCAGGGTTACATCCCGTATCATTACATAGCTACTGTATGTATGTTCGAGGCTGCGGTCGTGTCGATACTGCTATATGGATGCACTACGTGGACGATGACTAAACGTTTGGAGAAGAAGCTAGACGTCAGTTATAACTATATATATATATATATATATATATATATATATACGCAAAACTATGCTTTACTGCGGAGTCCTGATCTGATGAAGGCGTTGTTGGTGACACAGTATTTCTTTATTTCTTATTTCTTTTTTCTTTATCAGCAACAGCACGTATATTTCATCATCATCATCATCACGTCGTGCGGCCAGCACGTATATCCCTGACCCTCTCTCACCACTTTTCCCTATCGTTCATCGCCTCAGGCAGGTCTTCGGGGCTACATCCCGTATCCTCACATAGCTGCTGTATCTATGTTCTAACTGGTCATCCTGCTTTTACTTGGCCATATGTGGGGGTCCATAGGAGATTCAGTTTTTTCATTAGACTTAAGCAGTGATAAAAATAAATTAATTAAAAATGTTAGGCTCCTCAAAATGTTTAGAAATATTATGCTGGAACCTGATTGGTTAATTTTAACGGCATGTCAACCGTCAAGTGCCTAGTGGTCGGGAAATAGCGATCATTGTGCGTTCATATTTATATTTTTGGGTTGTTAATTGCTTTTCTTGTTTTTTCTTTCCATTTTTTTTTTTGGCATCAGTCTTATTGTATAAGAAGAAATCTTAAACAGATATATTGCCCAGATATATTTACCCAACAAATGTGACCCTAACAAGTACGACTACTGCGGGTCATAGTGGGCCTGGGAGTAATGGTAATAAAGGAGTATTACAATCTTTCTAGATTACCAGAACTGCAGTTTAGCGTCCCTATTCAAGACACTTTTTGGGGGGTTGTTGGTTGGTTGTTTTGTTTTACGGCGTATCAACCCTTTTCGAGTCATTTAAAGCCGAATTAAGTCATTTTGATAAAAGTTTCAAACAATTCAGTTTAGTATAAGTATGGTTTTTTGTTTACACACAGTTAAATGTCAAAACAGTTCAATTGCAAACAATTCAGATAAGTGTAATTGCACAGTTTAGTTCTATTTGACCCATAGATTTGACAGTATCAGGTGCTACCACTCCTGGCTAAAATGCACCTGGAGTGATGGCAATGAAGAGGTACTCTGCATTCCCCAAAGCTCCAGCATTGTTGGAGGCTCACCACGAGATTGTTTAGTGTCATATCCAGGATACTCGTTGGTGGTGGGGTCTTACTCTTCTGCAGGAATGCAGTCGAAGTATTCTGCAGCCCCAGCCGACCGGGCCACTCTTTTTTGGGGGAGTGATCTTGCCGCAAACAGAGGCACAGTCAGCATATCATAGGCCCCATCGACAGGTTGTATGAATATGTTAAAACATTACGTCCATACAAATTAAAGTTGCCCAGTTGCTGGAGCTTTGGGGAACTCTGAGCACCCCTTCATTGCCATTGCTCTCAGGTCGGCTCTGGCCCAGAATTGTAGCACCTGATAAGGGTCCTATCTATGGGTTAAATAGAACTGAACTACATAATTATGTTAAACTGAATTGTTTGAATTAGAACTGTTTGACTAAACTGAGTAGCTTGAAATAGAAATGTTTTGACAATTAAACTGTGTACTCATGCTAAACTGAATTGTTTGAAATAGAACTGACTATTTGCATAAAAATGGATTTGGCGTTAAATAACCTAGAAAGATTGATATGCCATAAAACCCAACCAATCAACTAAACTGAATAGCTTAAAATAGAAATGTTTTTGACAATTAAACTGTGCTTACATTTAAACTGTGTGCTTATGCTAAACTGAATTATTTGAAATGAAACTGTATTTACACAAAACTGAATTGATTGATATAGAACTGTTTTGACATTTAACTGTGTGTAAACTAAATCTGTACATATACTAAACTGAACTGCTTAACTAAACTGAATAGCTTGAAATAGAAATGTTTTTGATAATTAAACTGTGTCCTAAAGCTAAACTAAATTGTTTGAAATAGAACTGACTATTTCCCTAAAAATTGATTTAGCGTTAAATAACCTACAAAGGTTGCTATGCCATAAAACCCAACCAACCAACTAAACTGAATAACTTGAAATAGAAATGTTTTTGATAATTAAACTGTGTACTTTGGCTAAACTGAATTATTTGAAATAGAACTGACTATTTGCATACAAATGGATTTGGCGTTAAATAACCTAGAAAGTTTGATATGCCAAAAATCCCAACCAACCAACTAAAGATTTTAAGCAATTACAAATCTTTATTTATTTATATATTTATTTACTTTTACTTGTTTCCACTGCACTCCGAATTCTCAAATTTCGGCGACCCGAGAACCGAACTGTTAGCATTCCACTTCACACTAATGCTCTTGAAAAAGACGTGAATACACATCTTTTCCTATTGGTAAATAGCAGCAGAGTGCAAGGCAATCAATCCAGGAGAAGGAAAATGCTATACTCCAACAAGTAGTTCTACCCTCTAACAAAATTGACCTTGTGTTGCTTCCTGCTCGTGGTCGAGGAGTTAGGTATAGAAATACTCACAAATCCCAACATAATTTTAGATAAAATTAATCAATTTTCCCAATATGCATACACTTTGTGGAAAGTGTTAGATAAGGGGCGGGTTTCAACCCCAGCTTCGAGCGTCCTACGTGTCTAGCAACACTGAAGTGTTGGGATACAACGAAACAGTCTGTCTGTGAATAAAAATATATATGTATTGACTGAGCACTAAAGAACCCGCAAGGGTTGATATGCCATTAAACCAAATAAACAAACTAAAGCAAGTGTGCTAAATTCGATTTCTAAAATGGGGATGACAATATATATATATATGTATATATATATCTTTAAGAAAAAAACAAAAAACCGGTCATATTAGGATTATAAATTTATTTCCATCCAGTTATGGGTTTTGATATAAATCACAAATTACTCCCAACTCCGGTTTAATCGGACCGAATAATACTCATGACTATATATATATATATATATAAGTAAATCGGCGACCGTAGGCGAGAGCGACCAGAAGGCTCCCTTTTCAATAGCTACTACACCGAGGTATAAGGATGGGCGCTACTCCTTTCCCTGGATTGCTCCACTTTACCCATGATACGTACCTTATATTGCTGAGTGTTAAGCAAGGAGGTATCAAGTACCATCTTTTAAAGTCTTTGGTATGACACGACCTGGGATTGAACCCAGGTCTCCAGAACCATTTCGGACACTCTACCCACTTGGCCAATGAGCCGGTTTATATATATATATATATATATATATATATATATGCGTGTCTGGTTCGTCTAACTTGGATAGTTTTCGTGATGGGAGGCAGGTGGCCGTATAGTTGGTGCTTTGTGGGGTGTTGCCGCCAGGACTTATGCAATATTGCTCGCAACATTCTTGTGTAATTGCCGTCTAGCTTCTTCTCGAGCCGTTTTGTTAGCGTCCAAGTGGTGCATCCATACAGCAGTATCGACTCAACCGCAGCCTGGAAGAAACAGCGTTTCATTTTATCGGTCAGGTCTGATTTCCATATGATATATATATATATATATATATATATATATATATATATATATATAATGACAATTTAATTAATCAAGTAAACGAAAAGTTTAAATGCCCATTACTGAATTGAATATTTTTAAATGTATGAGGTAATTGGCCTTTTTAATGAGTTACAAAATTTCGTGTTTTCAAACAACGCAAGCGATCAGAGATCAAAGTAACAACCAGGATTTCGCATGCTAATTTCAAAGGCCAGACATACCCACCCCATTTTGGTGAAAGATTGATATAATAAATAATTCCCCGCCCTATTTATCTCATTTGGTCTTGTAGTATGCTTACTAAAAATCATTATTATCAGGAAATGATTTGATTTAGTTTTATGCTATATTTAATGCCAAATCCATTTTATACACATAAACAGTTCTATTTCAAACTATTCAGTTTAGCATAAGCATACATTTTAAATGTCAAAAACAGTTCTATTTCAAACTATTCAGTTTAGCATAACTAGGAAGATTAAATTTCAAGACACTTCTATTTCAAACTATTCAGTTTAGCATAACTAGGAAGATTAAATTTCAAGACACTTCTATTTCAAACTATTCAGTTTAGCATAAGCATACATTTTAAAGGTCAAAAACAGTTCTATTTCAAACTGTTCAGTTTAGCATAACTAGGAAGATTAAATTTCAAGACACTTCTATTTCAAACAATTCAGTTTAGCATAAATACACATTTTAAATGTCAAACCCAGTTCTATTTCAAACAATTCAATTTAACATAAATACACAGTTTAAATGTCAAAAACAGTTAAAATTCAAACAGTTCAGTTTAGCATAAGTAGACAGATTAAATTTTAAAAAACAGATCTATTTCAAACAATTTAGTTTAGCATAAATACATATTTTAAATGTCAAAAACAGTTCTATTTTTTTTAATCAGTTTAGCGTAAGTATACTGTTTAGTTTTATTTTAATCATAGACAGGAACCTATCTGGTGCTACCATTCTGGGCCAAAGTGAACCTGGGAGTAATGGTAATAAAGGGGTACTCCGCGTTCCCTAAAGCTCTAGCATTACTGGAGTCTCAGCATGAGATTGTTTTGTGTCCTATCCAGAACACTCGTTAGGGGAGTTGCAGAGATACAGTCGGCGTTTTCTCATATTTAACAATCCCTCCGCTCGGGCAGGATATGACACAAGGTCAATTTCTTTTTACAGTCGGCGCATTCTACCGCCCCAGCTGACAGGGACAGAAACGGTTTAATAGTACACACATGAATTTTAGAATTGAAGCATGATAGGTGGGATATTATTAGACGAGGTGGACTGACTGGTCGACTAGTTTTTGTGTAGGCGGAGTTAAATGAAATTTCCTATCATTGTATTTGATTCATAGCCGATGCGGATATCAATCAAAATGATCAGCCCTTGTGTAGGCTCAACTGCTGATGAAGGCAAAATGCCAACAAAACAAGCAAAACCAGTTTCTGTTCAATTGAAAATGGCCTATGCCAATTCCATCCGGCTTGCTTTTCCGAATCACAGTTTGGCCTCTTCATTAATCAAAACTGATATAGATGAGGGCCTCCCTCTTTCCCCCTGTGAGGATATTATTAATTGGCTGTTGCCTCTCTCATATCCGATGGTCAGATTTGCTGATCAAACTTTTTTAAATATTTCATTATTTCCAAGCAGCAGTCGTATCGATACTGCTGTATGGATGCACTAAATGGACGCTAACAAAACGGCAATTACACAAGAATGCTGCGAGCAATACTGAACAACTCCTGGCGGCAACACCCCACAAGACACCAACGATACGGTCACCTGCCTCCCATCACGAAAACTATCCAAGTTAAACGAACCAGACATGCAGGACACTGCTGGAGAAGCAGGGACAAGCTCATAAGTGATGTACTCCTATGGACCTCCGCATATGGCCGGGCAAAAGCAGGACGACCAGCTCGAACATACATTCAGCAGCTATGTGAGGATACGGGATGTAGCCCTGAAGACCTGCCAGAGGAGATGAACGATAGGGAGAAGTGGCGAGAGAGGGTCAGGGATATCCGTGCTACCAGCGCAACAAGATGATGAGATGATGATTATTGCTAATAGGACGATTATGATTTGTAATTGTAACTGTTTTTAAAAAGAATATCGTAACTTCCTAGTTTTTAACTTTTCTTTTTTCGATTTTTTCTTAATTGTAAGAAAAATGTAAATAATAATTCTGATTTCTGTCACTGAGAATATTTGTTATCAATGATTTGAAAATAAAAGGAAAATACGAACAATTGTTGTATAGCCACATAATACATATACATCTGCATGCAGAATCATAATGATGACACAATAAAGACGGGTGACACAGTTCTTTAGAAAAATATACCTCTCACTTTATTGAAAGGGTTGTGTGTGAGAGGGGGTTAGAGACCGAACAGAACTGCAACATATTGACCCCTACTCTAATGGCCATAACCACATTTCTTTCCCGTTCTCCTGGGCTGCTCAACCGGGGGCCTGGGGGCCCAGCCTCTCTGGGACATGTTCCTCAATCCAGCATCTTCTTCCAACTGATTGAACTTCCTGTGCACCAAGTTATATAATAGTTCGACGTCCACTCAATCTCTTCCCATAACTGGCCAACGGAATATGCAACTTCCACCGTCTTTGGAATGGCATCATCATCGAGCGGAAATACCTGTCATGCAGTTCATAGGTCACCCTCTTCCGGTGCACCAGTTGGTGGCTGTACCGTGGGATTTTAACCCTATCCCATATTGTCAGTCAAGATCGCCTACGCAATCTCTTCCCATAACTGGCCAACGGAATATGCATCTTCCGCCGTCTTTGGAATGAAATGTCTGGCCGGGTCGAAGGTCAATATACAACACAATGTTTTGCATGTACCAAATGGTAAGATGGAATTTAAAGATTTCGTCAATGTTTAAAGATATTTAATCAGCAATCACTTAAATCCCCATTAAAATTTGCCCAGTCGGTTGAGGCTGTAGAATACACGGACTACTTCTCTGCAATGACCGTCCTGGATTTGAAACTAAACAATCTGATGGTGAGGTTCCTGTAATGCTGGAGCTTTAGGGAATGTGGAGTATCCCTTCATTGCCTTCGCTCCCTGGCCCACTCTGGTCCGGAGTGGTAGCACCTGATAGCGTCCTATCTATGAGTCAAATAGAACTACACTGTTTTACTAAGGCTAAACTGAATTGCTTGAAATAGAAATGTTTTTGTATGCTAAACTGAATTGTTTCAGTTTCAATTCGGCGTTAATTGACCCGAAAAGAATTAATTCGCTCTACAACAAAACAAGCAACCAACCAAACCATTGAAATAATTCGTGCTTTCAAAATGAACATGATTTTTCATGCATATTTATTTAGTTATTTTTAGTTAACGCAACAGTACAGACAATTTTTATCATTTCTGTAAAAGAAAGAGCTATTTTCATTTTAAGCACCAATGAATAATGTTTGAAATATGTTATCATCATTATTCCTAGCAAATTTTTCACACCAGCGTTAGTTGATTTTTTATTGGAGTTTGAGTGACAGCAAGTCTTCTCAAGTAACCAGGACACTTCTAAGTATTCTTGCTGATCTTTACAATCCTGTAGTTTGGATGGTCTCGTCTCGTCCTCCAATTTCCAACATTTCCAGCCCTTACCAAGCCTTTCAGGTCTAAATACTTCTTTCTCTTTTCGCTTTCTTTGATTTTTCACTCTGTTGTTCACCGAGGCTGCAAAATCCAGTATTCGGCAGGCTCTCTTTTTCACTAGGCCTGGTCTTCTGGATGGGGGAAGGTGATCTCTTTACGTCCCAAAATTTCAGAGAATTTTATGTGTCTCACTCACCAGGATCGGTTGTTGTTCTTATTATTTACTCCTTTAGAGTTTTCCACATCATCGTTAGCTGATGGTCTTTCACTGGAGTTTGAGTGACAGCAAGTCTCCTCAAGTCTCCAGGACTCTTCTCACTATCCTGGCCGTTCACAACAATGCTGTAGTTTGGATGGTCTCCACTCGTCCTCCAACTTCCAAGTCCTCCTGTCCCTTTAATAGTCCTTTAGTTACTGTACCGAATGCACCAATCACGATTAGTATAATCGTCACCTTCATGTTCTTTATTTTTTTTTAATTCCCTAGCAAGGTCCAGGTACTTATCCTTCTTTTCACTTTCTTTCAGTTTTATTCTGTGGTCAGCCGGTACAGCAAAGTCGACAATCTTGCAAGTTCTCTATTTTTTTGTTGATTAGTATAAGGTCTGGTCTTCTGGCCGAGATTAGGTGATCCGTTTGTATGTCAAAGTCCCATAGGAGTTTGTGTGCGTTATTCTCCAGGACCGCTGCTAAGTTGTGCATATAGCATTTGTTCGAATGGTCAAATTTAAATTTCTTGGAGTAGAGAAATATCTAGACTGACAAATCTTTATTTTCTAATTAGAATTTCTTTAGAGAGAAGTTTGCAAATTTCAGTTTTTCTACCAATGCATGCTTAAATACCCAGAAATACAACTCCTTTTAATTCGATATATCTTGATAGTTTTACCACGGAACAAATTATTATCGAATACACTACAATTACCTCGGTACATTAAATGAAGAAAGATAAATTGTAAATCTCATAATTTCTCCAGTCGCACAAATACCCTTGGGAAAGGTATGAACCTCCTTATCCCCAGAGCTATGGGTTAAATAGTAGCACTACTGATTTTCTAGGAGAATGCCTTTGGCATTAAATAACCTACAAAGGTTAATATGCCATTAAACAAAGGAACCAAACCAAACAAAACCTACAATTTCTCAATCTTCAATGTATTGGGAAAAAAAAATGTTTTTACTCTAGATATAGTCAGCAGTGTGTTCGATAATATATACATAAAAGTTACGCTGGTTATAAAGACAGAACTTGATACACAGAGATAGCAAAACTAAGAAAAAATTATCAAAAATGTATTTTATTTATCTCAATTTTCAATATCCATTTTCTACTTTTGTTCTAAGTTTAAAAGTTTTACAGAGCAACTGCAGATGGGATTTTTTATTAAAAAAGATAAATACGTGGTGCCTTCAAATTGTTTCCAGACTTTTTTGGTACAGGCATTTAAAATTGTCGTAGACTCTTTAAAATTCACTGTAATTGCTATACATCTTATGAGATGACTGACCAATTTTTATGATTTCAGCTTCAAATGAACAGCTACAGCAGCAATTGGAATACACCCTACTAAAGCCTGATTGTCACAGCTGGTGAATTTCAAAAATCCAATCTGGATGTGAGGACACTTTAGAAGAACAATATGCAATAAAATTCTGTTTTAGACTTATAAAAAATGCCACAGAAACGTATGGAATGCTTCAGATTGCTTTTGGAACATCTTGCATAAATCGAGCATCAGTCTTTGAGTGGCATAAGAGATTGAAGGAAGGCAGGGAGTCTATGAAGGATGATGAGAGGTGTAGGAGGAGTAAGGAAGTGAATACACCAGAGTTGATTGGCCAAAGGGTTAGAGTTGGGGTTCGTGTTACTATGTTGAGGTTTTAAGTGAGTTCAGGACGAGATTCCGTCGGAAGAGGCCAGCACTATTCAAATTGGGTCAGTGAAATTTCCCCCAGGACAATACACCAGTCCACAACCCCATTCTTGTCATAGACTATTTGACCAACATGGGCATCAAGACAGTTCCGCAGCCTCCCAATAGTCGAGACCTTGCTCCCTGTAACTTTTGATTATTCCCTAAGCTCACAGGCTATCGTTATGAGACAATTGATGAGATGAAAGCGGCTGTGACGAAGGTCATTGATACGCTCACACAAGAGGACTCCCATGGGGCCTTGCAGAAGTGATTGGAACGGTACAACAAGTGCATTGCAGCCGGAGGAAATTACTTCGAAGGGTACAAGAGTTTCATGTGTGTACTATCAATAAAAGAGCCCATACGAAATAAGTCTTGAAACTTATTTAATGATCCCCGCACATGTTACAAAAAAAAAAAAAAAAAACATTTATTACCCATCCTATTTTTTATTTTATCCTATGAAGTTTTTTTTGTGGCAATTATCACTTAGTTTTGTAGCAAATCATTTTTTTAGTATTGTTGTTTTGTAGATGACACAATAACAATATCAGAATTTCTGCTGATGTTTGAAATGTTTGCCCAAATTGATTAATAGTACTAATAATTTAGCATCTACTGCTCTAAAAATACCAAAAAACTTAACTGGAAATATTTCATGAAATGTAAACAGTTATTTGAGCGAGACAACAATTCGTTAATTTTTTCTTCTAAAAGTAAAAAATCGATTTCTGTACGATTAATTTCGTCTTTCGTCAATATAATAATTTACTAAGCCTTTTGCTAAGATGTGGCATAATGCCAAAAGAATGGGGCACCTAATAAGACTCGAACTCACTCTTGCAGGTTTTTTAGTTAAGCTTGCTAACCATTACAAATACCGAGGTGACCGTCTTTCAGCAATATATATATATATATATATATATATACACACAGAAGTTCACCTCGGGTATATATATATTGCCATCCACAGACAGACTGTTTTGTTCTATCAGAACTCTTCGGTTTAGCTAGACACGTAGGACGCTCGAAGCCGGGGTCGAAACCCGTCCAAACTTTACGTCAGACTTAATCTCAGACCGCTCGACCAACAAGCGTACTACGTTGGCTAAGAGAATTTATAAGGTATTATGTAGCAACAGCAGTCACACAACCGCCTTGAGCTACCGAAACAGTATTATCACCCTGGTTTGCGGCTGATGAGGGCAGGGTATCGCACGTGCTTTCACACGTTTTATGATGATAAAAAAATATATATGTATTTATGGAAATAAATAATCGTTTGTAATCCCCCCACACACGCACACACACACATACATATATATATAGAGAGAGAGAGATGGAGAGAGAGTCATCCACAGACAGACTGTTTACCTGGTTAAAATTGGACTCTCTACTCTTGGAAGGTTAACCCATCTAGGAAAAGGAAAATTCAAAATTCAATGGATCTTGCGGGAGGGTACAGATAAAAAAAATCCTGCTATTCCATTGGTAGCATAACTCTAAAAGCCCACATCAACAGAACAACAATATGGCAAAAGAGTATTATGGTCTCGCAGAGAAACATAATGATGTCAACGATAGAGCACAGCCGCTCAAGTTAGTTAGGTACCATATTGAGAAAGAAAATTCCTTATCTCCTATGCTTTTTTAGATTACTATTGAACTTCCCAGAGTTTTTCCCAAGAGTATAATTCCAGTAAGTCATCGAATGGTATTCGTGTTGTACAAGTGTTTACAACTTTTATTCCCTGATGTAGAGATGTATTTTTCAAGGATCCAGAGACAGTAACCAAATGTGAAGATGAAGCAATCATATATATATATATATATATATATATATATGTTGGCCGACTGTAATCGAACGTGACAAGAAACCTCTCTTTTTAATAGTTACAACACCAAGGTGTAGGGGAGGGTGCTAGCCTTTTCCCTGGATTACTCCACTTTACCCTTGATCCGTACCTTATAATGCTGAGTGTTAAGACAGGAGGTATCAAGTACCATTTTTTGAGTCATTGGTATGACTCGACTTGGGATAAACTTAGGTCTTCCGAACCAGTCGCGAACACACAAACCATTATTCCAATATGTATATGAGTGGAAATATATATATATATATATATATATATTGAGAGAGAGAGAGAGAGAGAGAGAGAGAGAGAGAGAGTTTACCCCACACATGATAGAACAGTTAATAATAATAATTATAATTGAGGTCGTTATTAAAAAGAGCAAAGAACGAATAATTACAGCCACCAGTAATAACAGACCACAGCACTGCTAAAATATATTATAGATAAGATGTTTGTGGTGTAATGGTTATCGTCTTAGGAAATGGACATGGTGACCCGCGTTCAAATCCTGGTCAACACTTTGCTTTTCCCATAAAGCAATTACCCTTGGTAAAGGTAGGAATCCAATTATTCCACTTCCAGCTATTCAGAAATAATAG